>PVJC01021388.1:0-28284 GCA_004026665.1 Murina feae
CTCTATCTCCTTTTTCAGTGTCCTGTAGTTTTCTTCATATAGGTCTTTTACCTCCTGAGTCAAGTTTATTCCTAGGTATGTTAATTTTTTTGGTGTGATGGCAAATGGGATTGCTTTTTAGTCTCTCTTTCTGTAAGTTCGTTATTACTATATAGAAATGCTATAGATTTCTTGGTGTTAATTTTGTATCCTCCTACATTGTCAAATACATTTATTAAGTCTAATAATTTTTTCATGGAATCTTTAGGGTTGTCTATGTACAATATCATGTCCTCTGCAAATAAGGACAGTTTTATTTCTTCTTTTCCAATTTGGATACCTTTTATTTCTTCTTCTTGTCTGATCACATTAGCTATGTCAAACAGGAGTGGTGAGAGTGGGCATCCCTGTCTTGTTAATGTTCTTAGGGAAAATGGTTTTAGTTTTTGCCCATTGGGTATGATGTTGGCTGTGGGTTTATCATATATGGTTTTTATTTTGTTGAGGTATGATCCTTCTAGTCCCACCTGGCTGAGCATTTTTATCAAGAAAGGGTATTGGATTTTGTCAAATGCTTTTTCTGCATCAATTGATATGATTAAGTGGTTTTTATCTCTCAATTTGTTTATGTGATGTATCGCATTTATTGATTTGCAAATACTGTACCATCCTTGCATCCCCGGGATAAATCATATCTTGGTCATGGTGTCTGATCTTTTTGATGTACTGCTGAATCTGATTTGCTAGAATTTTGTTGAGTATTTTGGCATCTATGTTCATGAGGGATATTGGCCTGTAATTCTCTTTCATTATGTTGTCTTTTTCTGGTTTTGGTATTAGGGTGACATTGGTTTCATAGAATGTGCTTAGAAGTGTTCCTTCCTCTTGAATTTTTGGTAGTAGTCTGAAGAAGATAGGTTTTAGTTCTTCCTTGAATATTTGGTAAAACTTCCTTGTGAAGCCATTTGGGCCCAGGCTTTTGTTTGATGGAAGCTTTTTGATGACTGCTTCACTTTCTTTCATAGTTATTGGCATATTGAGATTATTAGAATCTTCCTGATTGAGTTTTAGAAGGTTTTATTTTTCTATAAATATGTCCATTTCCTACAGGTTGCCGAGTGTGTTAGAATAGTGTTGCTCATAGCATTTCTTAACAATCCTTTGTATTTCTGTGGGTCTGTTGTTATTTTGTCTCTTTCATTTCTGGTTTTGTTTATTTGGTTTCTTTCTCTTTGCTTCTTGGTGAGACTGGCTAGAGGTTCATCAATCTTGTTTATCCTTTCAAAGAACCAGCACTTCATTTTATTGATTTGTATTTATTTATTTTTTGGTCTCTATGTCACTCATTTCTGCTCTGATCTTTATTATCTCCTTCCTTCAGGATACTGTGGGCTTTTCTTGTTTCTCTCTTTCTAATTCTTTGAGTTATAGAGTTAGATGATTTATTACCATTTTTTTTTGTTTTTTGAGGTAGGCCTGTAGAGCTATAAACTTTCTTCTCAGGGCTACTTTCATTGTATCACATAGATTTGGATTGTTGTGTTTTTATTGTCCTTAGTTTTATTGTCCTTAGTTTTCAGGATGTTTTTAATTTCTTTTTTCATCTTTTTGGTAACCCAATCATTGTTTAATAGCATACTTCTTAGCTTCCAAGTATTTGAATTTTTAGGGTTTTTAAAAAATATATTGTATTGATTTTTTGCAGAGAGGAAGGAAGAGGTATAGAGAGTTAGAAACATCGAGAGAGAAATATTGATCAGCTGCAAACAAGTACATGCCCTTGACCAGAATCGAACCTGAGACCTTTCAGTCCACAGGCTGACGCTCTATCCACTGAGCCAAACTGGTCATGGCTAGAGTTGTTTTTATTGTAGTTTTTTCTAATATTATGCCACTGTGGTCTGAGAAAATGCTTGATATGATTTCAATCTTCTTGAATTTGGGAAGATTTTGCTTGTGACCCAAATGTGGTCTATTTTTGAGAATTTCCCATGTGCACTTGAGAAGAATGTATATTCTGTGGCTTTCGGGTGAAATGTTCTAAAGATGTCAATTAAGTCCATTTGATCTAATGAGTCATTTAGGCTTGCTGTTTCTTTGCTGATTTTTTTTCTAGAGGATTTATCCAGTGATGTCAGTGGGGTATTAAAATCCCCTACTATGATTGGATTATTGTCCATCTCTACCTTGATATTTCCAGGAATTTGTTTTTTTTATTTTTTTGGTTTTTTGTTTGTTAGTTTTTTTATCTTTGGGTGCTCCTGCATTGAGTGCATATGTGTTTATCAGGGTTGTATCCTCTTGTTGTATCAATCCCTTTAGTATTATGAAGTGGCCTTCTTCATATCTTGTTATGACCTTCACTTTGAGGTCTATTTTGTCTGATATAAGTATTGCTACCCAAGCTTTTTTTTTTCATTTCCATTTGCCTGAAATATATTTTCCATCCCTTCACTTTCAGTCTGTGCAAGTCCTTTATTCTGAGGTGGATCTTTTGTGGACAGCATAATATGGGTCATGGTTTTTTATCCATTCAGCCACTCAATGTCTTTGGATTGGAGCATTTAGTCCATTTTACGTTTTAAGTTATTATTAATGGGTACTTGTTGGTAGCCATTTTTATTTTGTGTGTCTGTTTTCTTTCCTAGCTTTTTCTTTCTTCTTTTTACACCAGTCCCTTTAGCATTTCTTGCATTGCTGGCTTGTTGGTGATAAACTCCCTTAGCCTTTTTTTGTCTGTGAAGCTTCTTATTTCCTCCTTCAATTTTGAATGATAGCTTTGCTGGATAGACTATTCTTGGATTCAGTCCCTTGCTTTGCATCGCTTTGTAAATTTCCATCCATTCTTTTCTGGCCTGATGTTTCTGTTGAGAAATCATTTGATAATCTCATGGGAGATCCCTTGCATGTAACTTTCTGTCACTCTCTTGCAGCCTTTAAGATTCTCTCTTTGTCCTGAACATTTGTCATGGTAATTATGATGTGTTTTGGTGTGAGTGTTTGAATCCAAATCTTGTTTCGGACTCTTTGTGACTTTTTTCTTCCCCACCTCAGAGACGTTTTCTGACATTATTTCTTAAAATACATTTTGTAACCCTTGTTCCTGTTCCTGTTTGTTCTGGCACCTTTATTATTTGTATGTTGCTCATTTCATGTTGTCCTATAGCTCCTTTAGGCTCTCCTGTCTTTTAATTGTATTGTGCAATTACAGTTCAGTTTGAGTGTGTTTTGCTTTCCTGACTTGCAATTCACTAATTCAGTCCTCCAAATTACTAGTCTACAAGTCTACTGTTCAAACTTTCCATGGTGTTTTTTATTGCATTTTCTTCATTTCTTCTTGATTCTTATATCAGTTATTGATTTTTTTTCATCCATTTCTTCTGGATTTTTACATAAGTTGTTGATTTTTTCCTCCATCCAGTTTATGAACTCTTGGACCCTTATTCTGAATTCTTTTTCTGACATATTGCATGCCTCTGTTTCAGTTAGCTCCTTTTCTGGCAATTCCTCCTTTTCTTTCTTTTGGGGGTTTCTTTGTCTACCCATTTTTCATCTCACCAACTGATCTAGATGTAGAGTCATGCAGGGGCTGCTCTTTGGGTGGCAGTGGCTCCTCGGGCTGCATTTGCTCCTCAGGTGGTTGCGGTATTGGCTCCTCCTCAGTTGGCAGTGGCTCCTCCAGAGGGCGCTGTTTACAGCAGTGGTGTCACCTCTGGCTGGTAGGAGAGGCTGCTGACACAGCTGCTGTCCCTTGGACAGGGGTGGGCTGTTCACATGGCTTCTGGTCCTTGGAGCAGGGCTGGCTGCATGCTGCTGCTGTTCTTCAGATGGGGCAGGCTGCTCATGAGGCTGCTGGTCTTTGGACAGGTTCAGGTTGTTTACAGGGCTACTACTCGTTGTATGGATGTGGGCTGCTTGTGCAGCTGCTGCTCCTCAGATGAAGGACGGGCTGCTTGCATGGCTGCTGCTCCTCAGGTGGGAGTGAGCTGCACTTGCGGCTTCTGCTCCTTGGATGGGGGTGGGACTCTCACTCAGCTGATGCTCATTGGACAGTTGCAGACTGCGTGTGGCTGCTGCTCCTTGAACCAGTGTGGGCTGTGCAGGAACCGCTGCTCCTTAGATGTGGGTGGTCTGCTCATGTGGCTGCTGCTCCTCAGACAAGGATGAACTGCTTGGGCAGCTGCTGCTCATTGCATGGGAGTGAGCTAGATGTGCAGTTTCTGCTCCTCATACAGGTGCAGTCTTCTCGCATGACTGTTGCTCCTCGGATGGGGAATAGGCTGTTTGCATGGCTGCTGCTCCTTGGGAAGTTGCAAGCTGCATGTGCAGCTGCTGCTCCTTGGATGGGGGCAGGTTGCTCACTCAGCTGCTCCTCATCAGACAGGTGCAGGATGTGCATGTCTGCTGGTCCTTGGACCAGAGTGGACTGCTCAGGGCTGCAGCTCCTTGGACATGGGCGGTCTGCTCATGTGGCTCCTGCTCCTTGCATTGGGGCAGGCTGCTCAGGCAGCTACTGCTCCTCAAATGTGGAAAAGCTGCTCACAGTGCTGCTGTTCCTCATATAGGTATGGGCTTCTCACACCACTGCTGCTCCTCAAATGGGGACAGGTTTCTCACATACCTAATCCTCCTCAGACAGATGCAGGGTATGGGCTGTACAGCTGCTGCTCCTCAGATTAGGGTGGACTGTGTGGGGCTGCTGCTCCTCAATCATGGGCAGGATGCTCTTGTGGCTGCTTCTCCTCAGATGAGGCAGGATGCTCACATGGTTGCTGCTCCTCGGACAGGGGAGCGGGCCGTTCACATAGCTGCTGCTCCTTGGACAGGGGCAGGCCACGTGAGGCTTCTGCTTTTAGGCCTGGGGCAGGCTACTTATGGGGCTGCTGCTTCTTGGACAGGAGTGGGCTGCTCACGAGTCTGCTACTTATGTGGTTGCAATGTCCTGGGCTAAGGCATGGGGTCAGTCAGAGGGGAGCACACTTCAGAATTCACAGGAGCCTGCACCCAGGGTGGCTGGAGACTTGCTGACCATGGGACTACAGCCAAGGTAGCAGGTCCCTGGCAGGGTGTCTGTAAAGTCCCATATGTTATCTGAGGGCACCCTGGGTGGAGGTGAGGCCTGGTTACCAGTTACAGCAGCTCTCCCCTTAAAAATGTTAGGACTCTGAGGGTGATCCAGCTTCCTGGTACTGTTTACAATGGTAGGAGAGGCTGCCTAGTTAGGTGAGCCTGTTTAGCCTGCCCCTGAAGGTCCTGTTGGATCTAACTGTGACTCAATCACATACACACACACATCCCATATGACCACACATTCCTGTTTTGGTCCCTCACTGACTCACACTCTCTCCCTCACTGCTGCCTTCTTCCTATCTCTGTAATTGGATCTGGGGTGTTATTGACCCATTTGTGGATGGAGTTTTCTGCCCAGATGTCTGGTTATGAGGCTCACTCTCTGCCACCTGACCAGACAGGATAAAATTCACTTTGACAAGACACAACACAAAAGGAATAAAGGATGATTGTACTCATGACATTGATAACCCCACTATAAGTAGCCACCTGAGAAAGGAGAATTAGGGGCAAGAAGAGAGAGCATAAATGATATCAAAGAGAGAAAAAAAGATAAGAGAGAAAAGAAAAAGGAAGAAAAAGGAAAGCATCACAGAACCAATAGATGAATAAACAAACAAAACAAACAAACAAACAAAAACAACATCAACAAAAAATACAAGCACCAAACCCTCAGCAAAGAGTGTGGAGGCAGAATCTGTAGATGCTGAGCTTATATATAGAAGATAAGGTTAAGAATTGGATGAATATTGGGAAGATCTCAGTTCAGTATAGAGGAAGTAGAAAGGGGATGGGTGGATAAGAGGAAAGAGAACAAGAAGAACATAATAATAATAAATTTACAAAAAATTGATTTCAAAAAGGTATAAAAATTACAAATAAAAATAAAATAAAAGAATGATGGAAAATAATGTGAAAAGAAATAGTAAATAAAGCAACAAAGAAAAACAGGAAAACTAAGAAAAAAGAAGAAAAAAAAGAGATAACAAAATAATAATGAAAAAAATTAAAATGAAAAAGTGAAGTGTTCCTTTGGCTGGCTTAAGATTCCAGTCTTCTGTACTGTAGTGTTTCTCAGATTCTGGTTGCTGAGACTGAAAGTCTCTGTTTAGTCCAGTCCCTTTGTACTCTCAGGAACTATTTAGGTTTTTTTCCAATCTTTTGTACCATTCCGGGTGTAATCTGGGTGTGGCTGTATTAGTTGCCTGGATACTGTAGGGAAGGGCTATCACTTCAGGAGAAAAGGGCTGCCCTGGTCCCAGGCTCAGGCATGACTCAGCAGCAAATTCACTGCCACTTCTCCTGGACCCTCCTCTCTCCTCACATTCCACAAGTTTGCAACTTCTCTCACACGCCAGCCACAGGTAAGTGTCTCTATCTGAAAAGTCCTATGAAGTAGGCTCAATGAAGAAAGGCACAAGCCACTTCTGTGCACCCCTCTCCTGCTGGCACTCTTCAGCTTTTATTGACTACTAGGGACCCGGTGCACAAAAATTTGTGTACTCGGGGGGTGAGGGTCCCTCAGCCCGGCCTGTGCCCTCTTGCAGTCTGGGGCACCTTGCAGGGCGGAGGGGGGGGATGTCCACCTACTGGCATGCCTGGCCAGCCTGAGTGAGGGGCTGAGGGCCATTTTCAGGCTGCCCACAGCCCCTTCAGGGTTCGTGCACTGAGGGGTGGGAGAGCTGGTCAGTGCAGGCCTGGACATTTCCCACTGGAGGGCCCACGATCGCACACGCCTGGTGGGCCCCTACCGCTGAGGTGGCACACCTGGTGCAGAGCTAGGTGAGGAGCCAGGGGCGGACACTGGTGCAGGATCCCTTGGTGGGACCCTGCTGCTAAGCAAACACACCCAGGGTGGAGCCGGGCAGTGGACTGGCTGCAGATTCTCTGCACTGGGCAGAAGATGCTCCCACATGTCCTGTGGAGGCCCCTAGGGGTGGATGAAGGTAGCAGATCCTGGACAAGTGCTCCCACATGCCCCTGAGGAGGCCCCCAGGGGGCAAAGCCAGGCAGCAGACCCAGGACGGTTGCTCCTGCATGCCTCGCAGAGGCCCCTGAACTCCCGCATGCCCCGGGGAGGCCCCCAGGGGGCAGAGCCAGGCAGTGGACCTGGGACAGGCACTCCTGGACTCCCCACAGAGGCTCCTGGGGGGGGGGGAGCCAGGCAGTGGACCCAGGACAGCTGCTCCTGGACACCCCAAGGAGGCCCCCAGGAGGTGGAGCCAGGCAGTGGACCCTGGACGGGCACTCCTGGATGCCCCGAGGAGGCCCCCGGGGGGTGGAGCCAGGCAGCAGACCCAGGATGGCTGCTCCTGCAAGCCCCATGCAGGACCCGCTCTCCCGCATGCCTGGTGGAGGCCCCCAGGGGGGTGGAGCCGGCAGTGGGCCCAGAATGAGTGCTTCTGGATGCCCCGAGGAGGCCCCAGGCTAGATTCCCCCTCTCACTGAGCTGACACACCTGGCACAGCTATGCCGGCCACGGAGGCTCCGTGAGTACCAGCCTCCATCTTGGCTGGGTTAATTTGCATACAGCCACTCTGCTTGGCTGGGAGGTTGGCTTGGCTGGTGGGCGTGGCTTAGGTGTCTTGGATAATGGTCAATTTGCATATTACTCTTTTATTATATTAGATGGACCCAGATCTAGAATCCCCTGCTGACCAGCAGTTTTGTAGACCTTCTTTCCACAGTCAGACACTGAACCTGTCCTAAGGGATGAGGCTCAAGCCGGTGCTATATGGATTCCCTCTGATCCTCAGGACTCAGAGGTCTGGCAGATTATCCTTCCCAGAGCCTTGATTTTACCTTTCTCCAGGGGTCCTCTGCCCTTCCAGACTGCAAACTGTCTCCCAGCTGAGTCTCCTTTGCCAATTTGGGCTGGATGTCACTTGTTTCAGCTGCTCACTCTATCTGCCCCAGGACAAGGCTCAGGACACGCCCATCTATACTGCTGCCATTTTGTCTCCTCCACTACTAGTTCTTAAATAATAAATAACTCTGATGATAGGATAATAATGCCTCAATTGTATTGGGTGCTACTAAGCTGAATATTTGACATGCACTGTACTATTAAATCCTTACAGAGAACAGTGGAATAGATACTATTATTATTTCATTTGTTAGATAATAACATAGACTTTTAGAAAGTAAGTATACTTTGTCCAAGATTACACAAATTAGTACAGGCTTAAATTCAGGCTTAAATCCTATATTATCTGATTTATTACATCTTATTGTTTATGTCTACTTCTCAGTTAATTTTTAAGAATCTTCAATATGTTTAAAACCCTTCCCTTATATCTGAATTATGAGTACTCAGATATTTGTTTTCAGTGGAATCTATGTTAAATCTTGCTCATTCAATCAAACTTACTGTTTAGTCTGCCTGAATTTGCACAGATGTCTTTTTTGTTTTTATGGAGCCATTGACAAATATATTGAACTGTATATTTTTATATATGTAACTCTGTAACATTCTCCTGAGACTCTGCTTTTTGAGATAATGTTGGTGTCTTTGATGTATGGTTGTTCACAACTGTGTCTTTCTAACTAGATTACTTTTTTTAACATTTCTTCCTACATACAGCAAATTTTTTTCTGAGTGCCAACTATCATTACTATCATCATTTCTACCTGAGCACCTAAATTCTACCATGAGAGAATTTTCCAACGAATTTTAAAATTATGATTACATTAGTTTTACAGTAATGCACTAGTTTAACAGCAATCAGTTTATCAAACAAAAAAGGAAATAAGTTGCTTCCTTGTCTTTGTGTAAAATGCAGGCTCACCCATTTCTATTCTGAGCACTCATAGTTGCATTTAATAATATATTCTAGTTTTACTAATGCAGATTGTATTAAATTCACCAGAATAACTTTTCCATCACCCTAACACCTACAATAGTGTTTTCCAATTTACATTTTTTAAAAGCTTTTACAAAACGTGAGAGTGCAGTGAATCCCCTGCTTAAAGATGTTCACTTTAGAAGGCACAGCAAATGGGATTGCTGAACTTACACCAGGTCTTCTGTCTCTATGTCCAGAGCTCTTGCACCCTACCATGGCAAAGAGGAAATAGAGAACAGTCAGGCTTTGTGATTTTTTAGAAACATCATTCAGAAGTGGAGGCTGTGGCGCATTTTAAGTGTTTGGGAGACTCCACAATCATCTCCTCATTCCTCTTGCATTTCAATCTCCTTCTATTGAGGTTGTTCTTTACTTCCAAGTGCAGAGGTCACTATCCTTGATTACAAAGATGAAAGCAAAATATATTTACATGCATAAGATTTTACATTGCTTTCAATATTCTTATACCTGCAACTTTTGGCCTGGAAAATTTCTCCAAAGGAAGATTTCAAACTGCAGCATTCAACACAGAAAAAAATTTCAGATAGCCTTCTAAGAGTTATAAAGTAGAATTTGTAATGCTTGATTAGTAGGAAGGGTAGTGTGTTTATAGTTCTAAGGTAGAACCCTGCACAGCTGCTTTGTGCTTTTTCTCACTGGACACAATTTTAAAGCTCTTCCTTCCTCTATTCCACAAACCTGTTTACAATAGTTTCTCCCCTCCATGGTACTTGCCACAAATAGGTAAGTAAGAATAATGACAACCAAAAATTAAACTAAATTTCTAGCTCCAGCTTGTTTGGCTCAGTGTATAGAGCATCAGCCTGCAGACTTAAGGGTCTCAGGTTCGATTCCAGTCAAGGCCACATGTCCAGATTGTAGGCTTGATCTCCAGTGGGGTGCATGCAGGAAGCAGCTGATCAATGATTCTCTCTTATCATTGATGTTTCTCTCTCTTCCTCTCTGAAATCAATAAAAATATATTAAAAATTAAAAAATAAATCTAAATTTTCATTAATAAAGAAAAAACTCAAATCAGGACTCTGGAGGAAATTCACAAGGATTAATTACATTATAGGAGTTGATATCTTTCTTCATTTTCCTTTCCAGCAATTTTGCAAATCCACTTTGCCAAATTTTTTAAGAAATATAAGAACTCACAAGTTCCACTGTCAGAAAATCCTGACAGTCTCTGATAGCTGAATAATGGATGAAGCTGCACTGTTAACTTAGCTGGGGGAAGGAGGAAAGGAGTTATAGACAGTTTCAGATAAAGAGCTGGAGTCTCACACCCTCTTGTGCTAGACTATGGTGAGAAGAGTATCCTGGCCTCTCTTCCTTTTCTGTCCATATACAAAATATATGTTCAGAGTGAAGTTTATTATAGTTTCATGCCCATACTTGGGATTCTATTCTATGTCATGTGAGTGCTTCTTTCAGTAAGGGGCTAAGACTTGGCGCACAGATGATTAAGCATTTCTGTCCCACCAGTCTCCCATCCTTTACTGTACCATCACTTGAAAGAATCTCCCCAACATATAATGTCACACATACTCATTGATAGAAAAAATGATTAAAATATTAAGCTATAATTAGCAAAGTTTAAGGCTTTCTTCTCAATAAAATTCACTATTTCATTGCTGATTAATTCACATTCCTGTATTCCTCTACAGGGCCTACCATACCACATCAGTGTAGATGAAGGCTGTCAAGGTGTTTGTCTTCTGAGAGGTTTTCATGAAAAGCTTCCACAATGCCTGTCACAAATACCTAAAATTCCACCATTAGAGATTCAGTCTTTTGGTTCTGGAAACATTTTAATCCCTGGGGGCCCTATTAAAATGCAAAACTCTGAGAAGATAACAGCATTAAAAGCTATTATTAACTGACAGCAAGAAGGTTCTTGGAAATTGGACACAGGATTGAGCCTATGGAATGAGGACAGGAAATCAGGACATAAGGAGAGGTAAGGTAAAATGGTAGCAAGAATAAACTTTACTTCACATTTTTCAGGGGCCAGGCAGCCCACTTTCTGGTATTCCCTACACTAAGGGAATTTCATTCAAGTAGGCTAACAGGCATAATATACACTATTTATTTTCTGTTGTGCTAAAGGACAAAATAAGTATTGACACAAATATTTATGCAGAATTCTGACTTCAGTTAAATATACTTAATCTAGCTGTTGCCCCTAGACTTTCTCCTCCAATGCTTTGAAGTAGTCAATTGGACTTGTCAATAAGAGCTTTATTTAAGTCATGATTTATGTTCATGTTCAACCATTCATCCTGGGAAAATACGAGAATCAATTCTACCATGGTGGGAGTTGACCAGATATATAGAATATTTCTCTATTTTGGGAGATAGAAATGCAGGAACTTTCCTTTATCATTTGCTTTTAAAATTGTACATTTTATATAGAGCAGGATTTGACTTAAACATGTAAGTGATTTTAACTAATAAGGACTCTGAAAGGTGAACATGGTAGATGGTGCACGCAAGTAAGCTAAAAAGCCCTCTCAGATGATGATTACAGAAAATTGAATTTATTTAAGGGAAGGGGATAGAGGATGGGATATCCAAAGGGAAAGGCTACAAAGCACCAAGGCAAGGTCCATGATGGCAGCCCCCAGGAGCTGGAGTTTCATCCTTATATGCAGTCACTGGTGGGAAACTTGTCTTCAATGGGTTTGGGGGCTGAGCTGGTGGGCTTGAAATGGGTATGGAATGCAGTTGTGTGATCAGGTGCCTTCAGGACAATTTCAGTTTCTTGCATGGTCTGACTCTTAGTGTCTAGCGAGTTTTTCCTGGTCTTTTGTTCTCCTGTGGCAGGAAGCTTACAAATGGTCATTAAGGATTGTATTTCCCTATTGGCCTAACAGACTATAGAGGAGAAGAACTTGAAACCTACTGAAGATGCCTTTCTGAATTTTAGAAAAGTCTGTTTCTATCCAACAAATTGCTGACTTGTATCAGTAGGAAATGGTCCTGGAATCTTCAGAGATGATTTCTTCATTGAAACAGTAATCTAAACCCTATAAGTTTAAAAAATATCAGAAAATATTAAAGTTCCATGTTATTTTCATGTAGTAGGTGTGTGTGTGTGTGTGTGTGTGTGTGCATGTGCGTGCACATTTACAAATAAAGATGCACAGTGGGGGGAAATGCAGTGGGACATTAATTTTCTTTTCAGAAAGATAACTATTTGAAAGTGTTATACCTCTGGGGGAAAAGCATAGACTGAGGCAATACATTTTTGTTTTGTTTTTTGTTTTTTTAAATATATGTTTTTTATTTTTTGCAGAGGGGAATGGAGAGGGATAGAGAGTTAGAAACATCGACGAGAGAGAAACATTGATCAGCTGTCTCCTTCACACCTCCTACTGGGGGTGTGCCTACAACCAAGGTACATGCCTTTGGCCAGAATTGAACCTGGAACCTTTCAGTCTGCAGGCTGATGCTCTATCCACTGAGCCAAACCGGTTAGGGCAAGGTAATACATTTTTATACTTTTCTCATGAACCTGAAATAAGAGGTGATAGAGGTGATTTTTGTGTGTGTTTTGTAATTGTTGTTGTCATCATTTTTATAGTAACTAGACAGAACTATTTGACTCAAAACCAGACACTGAGGAGGAAGCTGGTCTTGCAAGGCATGTCAGGCCATAAAAACTAAAAAATGCACTGTCCTGACTTGGGTGGGTGGGGGGGAGGTCGTTATCGCTGGCCCCAGGACAGATCATCTGATATGACCTGGGAACCCCAACACCTGGGGGCCTTCATATAAGCCCACAAGCAGGGGGAACCATATCTGCAAGACAAAGACCCCAGAAGCTTATAAAAAGCAAAGCCTCTGTATGTTACGTCACTCTGATTTGGAAAATCTCTCCCGGAGTCCACTAGTCACTAGTGTTAAAAGGGCTGCTCCCTTTCTCTATGAAGCGTGCTTGGCATTTCTTTGCTCTTCTGTAACATATGGTTCCCTAAAATCGGGAAGCTACCGCATTTGGCTTTGTTTAAGCCTCTGGTGAATGGATGGGGTTTGGGGCCTGGGGGCACAGGACAGGCCTCCAGAAGGTGTCCACTGCTGATTTTAGCAGAATTGAACCTGGGGGGACTCCAGGCACTCCCGGACCTCAGCCCAGGACCCGGCTGGCATCTGGAGAAAGTGGATGGACACTTCTGAACCTGTTGACAGAATCTGTATAAGGTAGAGGCCCCAGCCAGTCAGGCCCACTCCTAGTGAGTGGATGGAGGAGCTTGATCACCTCCCCAGAAGTCATAGGACTTCATCAGGTAATCAGGAATCACGACTCCGGAGGTGAGTACATTCAGATTCTTCTGTTTGCTTGCTACCAAGAAAGGGGGGATGGGGGAAGGCTGGACACAGCCTTAACTGCTTGGTAGGTTCTCACCGAGATGTCGGTCGAGAATTCTGGTCTGAGGTGTCTGGGGAGTTGGGCATTATCAGCTTAGCTCCAGTCTGGACTAGTCTGAGAGAGTGTGATTAACTGGTCTGTGTGAAAGCAAAAGCTACTTTGATTTTCTGTTTGCTCATCGCTTGTCTGGTTAAAATGTTTGATTTGCTGAAAGCTGAACCTGTGGTGGTCTGCAGGGGTTTCAAGCAGCACTGTTGAGTTATTTTTCTCAGAGACATTTGCTCTCTATAAAGGGAGGAATCAGCCCACTTAGTAAAATAACTAAGTTAAAATATCTGTTTGTGTACTAGGGACTTTGATTTGCTCTGTGATTTTGCTGTGTTAGGTTGAAATTTTGGAATTCTGGGGTAGATGTAAAAGTATTTGTGGCTTTTCCTGTCTGACTGGGAATTCAGGGGCAGGGCTCACAGCTCCGCAGGGCGGAGAGATTTTACAGGTCCTTCCCCCTTCCTGTGCCAAATTAAAGATCTTTTCTTTCAGGAGACCCTTCAGGTTTTTAGTAAATATCCCTGTACCCTTGTCATCCTCTGCCTTCTCTTCCAGGCCAACTAAGAGTCATTTTCCTCCACAGGTCAGACCCCAGCTTCTGGGAGGGAGGGCTACTATAGCAATGGCCTGTAGTTTTCTCTAAAACTCCCACTGTTTCTATTTCTCCCCTCTTTAGGAATTGTCTCCCTCTAACTCACAATAGGAAATTATACAGGCCAGTGTCATTTGGCTTGCTGGTTAAAAGAAAACAACAGGCCCTGGAATCTGTAAAGTGGCTGGAAATTGTACTGGTTAATTGTACTGAAAGGGTTCGGTACTTGTTGCTGCTAGCAGAGGAGGGGCTGATATCCCCTTCCAGTGCACTCCCTTGGAAGAGGCCTGTTCACTGCTCGGCCATGGGAGATGGGTACAAAGGCAGTGGCCTGGTACCCAACCCACTGCCACAGGAATGCTTTGTAATATACAGGGCTGTTTCTAACTGCAACTCTGGCTGTTTTGGACTGGCAGCTTATGGCAAGACCCTGTAACTAGTAAGCAGGGTTAACAAAAGGGCAAAGGAAAAGTGCTCTCCCTGGACCCAGAAGGGAGCCTGCAGGAGTTTGAGATTCTCCAAGAGAGAATAAGTCTGACTCCTCAGTCAGACCCTGGCTGAGACCCTGTTGGGTTGGGAAGACCGAAGGCTGCATATTGAACTTGTGGTCTGCAGTTTGCTAGGCAGAGGTCCAAGCCCAGTTGTATAGGGGTTAAGCTACCTGTATACAATGAAGCAACTTTCTCCTGTGCCAGAATACATTTTGGGGAATTGGACAGACTGTGTTTGTGGATGGAAAGAGGAACCAGCTGCTGCACACAGCCCTGACAGTGGCCTGCAGAAAACTGTATAATAGACTTAAATGATGCCTGCGTCTTCATGGACATGGCTCCAGAGAGACAAGGACAATTTTGCCTTGTGTAGGAAGGTCAAGAATAGACTTTAGTCACCTCCCTAAGATGTTTGTATAGCCTTACCATGTGTCATGTTTAGTAGCAGAAGATTTAGCTGTCAGAAATGGTCACAGTGCCAATGTTATACTTCATTGTGTAAATATAGTAATCTTAATACTCTTACAAATTTAAATGCAGTTGTCAAAAAGGCAAGTGCCCAGCTGGGCAAAGAAGAATACCCATCAGGTTTTGGTCTCTATCGAGAGACAGTTGGCAGCCTGTATACTGTCTTGCAGGCCTGTGTGACCATGCCCATGTCAGGGGTGGCACAAACCTCAACTTTAGGAAAGTGGGAGAGACCTTTTTGGAACAGAGGGAAGTAGTGAAATGGTGAGTACTAGCCCTCTGTTACAGGAATTACAGACCCTGTGAAGTCCTGTGACATGTGAGAACCGGTAAAGAAATAAAGCTCTCTTAATTGGTTCCAAGAGGATAAGTCAAATAAGGGGAGCCCTACTACAGAGACAGCTGTGACTATCTATTTGAATATAGACACATTGTAAATTTCTTATTACCATTTGAAGACAGTTATATCACTCTGAAGAGTCCATGAAAAAGACTGACAAGGAAAATCAGAAGATCTTAAAACAGGTCAGTATCTTTTTCTCCTTATATAATTCCTCCAAAATTTGGCAGTGCTTAATAAATCAGGGTAATACATTTATTTGCATAAATTCAATAAGACCGGTTTCCAATAATGGTTTTATTGACTGGAAACTTTTACTGAAGTATCATGTTTTAAAGAGCACTGTCTGAACTCTGAAGACTTGAAGCCAATAAGAGTGTCATGGGAAAAAAAGCTTGGTATCCTGCTTGGGATCCCTGAAAATGGCTTGCCCTAGAGTGCCAGGCCCATGCCCTACCATCACTGGCAGTTGGTCAGAATAGAAGGGGAGCAATAAGGGTGCCTCTGAATCCCTGCAGAACCCCCATGTACTCTGGGCTGAGATGAGTGGGAGGGCTATTGAGATGGGCCTTAAACCTAAGGCATAGGCTCAGATGGAGTCACTGCAAGTGATGGATTCACCTAACTTAACAGATACTGCAGGCAGGACTGACGGCAGCTGGATGGCTTGGCTTCCACCCCTACAGGGCACACTAAGATTCAATCATGAAATTCCAGCAAAGGTAGTAAGTTACCATTCTTGTTGTGTTTATGCAACCTATCAGGCCAAATTGAATACAACAGAAAAATTGGCTCTTTTAATAAACATAGAGGTAATTTTGAGGAGAAAAATTACATTTCAATAGAGGTTATTAAACTGAAATGTTTTCTTTCCCTTCCACCAGACCATTTGTTACAGTTTGTCTCTGCCAGGTCACAAGCCCACTTCCTTCTGTGCCTAGGCCTCATTTGTGACAGACAGCAAGGATCTTTGGGCTCCGAGAGAAAACTCCATCCCGCCTCAGTACGAAGCAGCTACAGAAGAAATTCAATGTCCATTTTCCCTAAAAGAATTCAGAGCCAGAATCCTTGAGATAATATATTAGGCAGATAGACATACATGAGCAGAGCAAAGACCATGGGCCAACTAGCACTACTAGATGTAACTAAGTCTTTCCACCTGTACATATGTGAGACAAGGGGCATAGCCAAAGGACTCCTCACCCGAAGTCTTGAGCCTTGGAAAAGATCTGTAGCCTACTTGTCCAAGAGACTCGACTCTGTTGCATTAAGTTAGCCTGCTTACCTCCGCAGTAGCAGCCACAGCTATGCAGTGGGACGCACACCTGAGCACTGCATGTCAAATGCTTGAGTCATCCAATTTTATGCTCTTCTGCTATCAGCCTCCTTCCTAATGATGACCCTGAAGAACTTCTACATAACTGTTTAAAGGCCAAAGACTTTGTAAAAACAGCCCACCTGGGCTTCACTGACACCCCACTGGCATCACTGGATGAGGTACTATTCATGGACAGGAGCAGTTCTGTCCAGGGAGGAATCAGGTATGCAGGGGCAGTGGTGGTTGCTTTGGACCAAACCATATGATCTCAGGCACTTGCCTGCAAAACTTCGGCACAGAGGGCCAAGTTGATTGCCCTTATTCAGGCTCTCTAGTGGGCAAGAGAAGAATCAATGACAATTTGTACTGATGGTGGGTATGCAGTTGCAACAGCTCATGTGCAGAGTGCTGTTGCAGGGTATGGGGACTCCACAGAGGCAAGGGGAAACTGGGCCACTGACAAAGTGGCCTGGAAGGCTGCCCTGGAAACCAGTGAGGCCTCTACAGATTCTGGTGGGTAAAGGCTGAAATCCATAACTAATTTTTACTCAAGTTCTTGCAGGCTTTGCAGTCTACCTGGAGAGCAGTCCAGGAGCATGTCTGAGAAGTTCTGCCTTCCAACCTGATGACTCTGTTTGGGTAAAGACCACCCAAGGACTGACTCCTACCTGGAGGGGACCACAAACCATCGTCCTGATCACTCCCACCACTCTCAAGGTTGTAGGACTGTATACCTGGTTACCAGAAGCACCCCATGCAGATTTGTTGCTCTACCAACCTTGGGAAAATTTGTGGGACAAGGGGGGTTAGGGGAATGAAGAGGAAGCTGGTTTTGCAAGGCGTGTCAGGCCATAAAAACTAAACAATGCACTACCCTGGTGGGAAGAGAAGGTCTTTATCACTGGCCCCAGGACAGATCATCTGATATGACCTTGTAACTCCAACACCTGGGCTTTCCTATAAGCCAACAAGGGGGCAGAACTATATCTGCAAGACAAAGACCCCAGAAGCTTATAAAAAGCAAAGCCTCTGTATGTTACTTCACTCTGATTTGGAAAATCTCTCCCAGAGTCCACTAGTCACTAGTGTTAATAAAAGGGCTCCTCCCTTTCTCTATGAAGCGTGCTTGGCATTTCTTTGCTCTTCTGTAACAACACAACTAAAAGAACTTCAAAATGCAGTCAAAATCTGCTCAGTGAAGGGTGACTTCTTGCTGGTGAAAATCATGTTCTTTTACGGAGTTAAAAGGAAAGCATTCTGGGGGACTCATGCATGGGAGGTTAAGGTTTTGTGGTAAGATTCATTGTAGAAGAAAAATTAAAGGACTGCCCCTGGATTCACAGGGTCCCACTTCTATTCATCCTGCAATGTAAGAAGTCCAATCTTGTCTTTATCAAGCCCAGAACAAAAGCCAAGGTTTGAAAAGTCTGTGCCATTGGTTCACTACAGTTGAGCCTGTCTTCATATGGCTAGCTTAATCTGTTCCTGGTTTTACTCAGGCTGGTGCTGTGCCCAGGTCCATATTTGATCCAAGTGGCTGCTAGGGCCACATGGTTACTATAAAATGTGTGAATGAATGGGGCAAGCATGTGTTACAGAGAGAAAGAGAAAGAGCTGCTTCTTTGTTGGGGTGATTATATTTATTTCTGGCTTAGGACAAATGAGACACTTCTTCAAACTCACCAATCAATTCCCAAGTTTTCTTGTGTTTCTAATGGGTCCACACACTAACCAATCTATTTCCCAGATATTCTGGGGTACTGTGTCCCTGGTCCAATCCAATCCTTTTCCTGGGGTAGACAAGCAGGTCTCTATAGTTGCCATCTTGGCTTCTACTTGGCACACACGCAGCAGAAGATTTTCTTTGCTGTTTATATTCCTCCCCCAGGATGCCAATAGAGGAGTTTGGCAGAGGATGTCCTGGAAAGTGTATGAATCTGTAACTTCCTGGTGATGTAGGCTCTCCATTTTACTATGTTTAATAATATCTGATTTTCTTTGCTTCCTTCTTTTATTAATATCTAGCTATGTACACTAACAAAGTCAGCAAGGGGCTTCTAACCAAAGAAGAAAAGAATGGTCTAGAAAATAAATCCCTTGAGTAAGCCTCAAAAAATTTATAGATTTGCTTATTTAAATCTTGCCTCAAATGTTTTCTTCACCCTAAGTGAATAAATTGCAGCTGTAGCTAGTTAAGGATTGATATTATATTATTAATGCCTATATTATTTTAACAAAGAGGTATACTTCTGTAGAGAAAGTTTGATCAAGTAAGGTGCCTTTGCACACTCATCTCTATTATCTGAGTCTGATGTAAAAAGCATCTGAGGAAATTCAGGATTATCTTAGGCTGATACAAAGGTTTGGAAGCCCACACACTACTAGAAAAAAACAGGAAATCAATGTCTTTCTTACCATTGTTAAGTAACCTTTATATGTGTGAAAAACAGCAAGCTCATTTTCCTCTGAGCACTGCAAAGGCCTTACTCTACTCTCTGCTCTCTCCAGAATAAGAAATGGAACAAAGACCCATGGGAGTCCCTTGAAGTTGCTTTCAATAGCCACTTCTGAAAGACAGAAGTAATGATGGATCCAGTGTCTGGAAACTATCAATATCTTTATTGTAGATATGGAGGTACATGCACATACATGCTGTGTTTTATGATTCTTAAAAAGGCAGTTTTTCTCTAGCTGGTTTGGCGCAATGGATAGAGTGTTGGCCTGTGGACTGAAGGGTCCCAGGTTTGATTTCAGACAAGGGCACATACTTTGATTGCAGGCTCCTCCTCTGCCTAAGCCCTGGTTGGAATGCATGCAGGTGACAACTAATCAATGTGTTTCTCTCACAGCAATATTTCTCTGCATCTTTCCCTCTCCCACTATCTCCAAAAATCAGTAGAAAAATATCCTGGGTGAGGCAAAAAAACAAACAAACAAACAAAAAAAAACAAAATAAAAAGGCAGTTTTATTTATTGATAAGAGTTAAAACAATTAATTAAATTAACAAATATTGTGTACCTATTAGATGCAAGGCATGTGCTAAATACTAAGAAGAAAAAAATAAGTAAGAGAGAGTGTCTGTCACTTAGTCTAGGCTAGGAAACTATTCAAGAAAATAATTATAGTACAGAGTCAGTCAGCCAAAGGAAACATTCTGTCCAGTAGGATGGGAATGAGAGAGAGAGTGTGCGTAAGTAAGGGAGTGAGAGGGGCATGTGTGGATGTGGGGTGTGTGTGACAGTTATATCTCTCAGGAACCTCCTGAATGGGGACCCCCTGCTACCACTCAGGGTACTCCCCAAACTACAAGTTTCTAGCACAGAAATCATGCCACTTGAAGGGGAGAGCAACTAGAAGACCAGTATCAGACTGGCATTGGACACCACCTTGGAATGCACAGTGAGCTGTAGAGTGCATGCCACCCCAGCCAGAGTTGTACCACCTCAGCTATAGATGTTAGGACCCAGCCACCCCAGCCTTGGGCTTTCAGACCCCAATAGTGAGCCACAGGACCATGGGCCACAGGAACATACAGTGAGTCCCACTCCAGTGAGACCTCAGGGGACCCTTGCCATGGGAGCCAAACTCAGAGCACATCCAAAACAGCATGCACAACAAGGTTGGGTGTAAGTCACATAGTCAGACAACCTGTGAGGATATTACATCTATGAAAGTGACAATAAAAACATTCAAGACCTAACTACAACAGGAGAACACAAATAACTCAAGTAGAAGGCTTTCCTAGAACACCCAGCTCAGGAAATCTGAGAGACTGCAACACTGGGTTTCACAAAACACTCACTACATAGGATCACCCTACAAAAATCTGCATGGCATTTCAAAAATACAATGGGACAGCAAATATGGAGAGACAAAGAAACAAACCCCAAAGGAAAGAAACAGAGGAATTTTCAGAAAAAGATCTAAATGAAAGGGCAGCAAGTAATTTGTCAGAGAAAGAATTCAGAGTAATAAATATAAAGATGCTCAAATTCTGGATGACAAAAACACACAACTCAATGAGAATTATAAGTAGCTGAATGAGAATTTCACCAACATGAATAAGAATAAAGAGGAAATGAAGACTGACATAATTGCAATAAAGCACATAATGGAAGGTTTCAGCAATAGACTAGAAGAAGCTGAGGACTGAATCAATGAGTTAGAAGACAAGATACAAAAAATACCCAAATAGAGCAGCAACTGGAAAAAAAATGAAAAAGCAGGAGGATATTTTAAAGGAGCTTTGGGATGCATGAAATGAAATAATATCAACATAATAGGGATGCCCAAAAGGAGAGAAAGCTGAGCAAGGAATAGAAAACCTGTTTGAAGAAATAATGACAGAAAACTTACCTGACTTAGGGAAGAAAAAGATCACACAAGTCCAAGAAGCACAGAGAATCCCTGGCAAGGTGAACCCCAAAAGACTAATACAAGACACATCATAATTAAATTGGTGAATGTTAAAAACAAAGAAAGAATCTTAAAGGCTGCAAGAGAGACACAGAAATCTCCCATTAGACTATCAACTGATTTCTCAACAGAAACATGTCAGGCCAGAAGGGATTGGAATAAAGTATACAAAGTGATAAAAAAGCAAGGGACTGAGCTCAACAATACTCTATCCAGCAAGGCTATTATTCAAAATTGTAGGTGAAATCAGGAGCTTCGCAAAAACAAAAGGTTAAGGGAGTTTATTACTACCAAGCCAGCAATGCACAAAATGTGAAACAGACAATGCCAGAAGAAATAGAAAGGGAAGAATGAACACAGGCATAAAGAATTAAAATGGCAACAAACAAGTACCTATAAATAATAACCTTAAACATAAATGGATTAAATGTTCCAATCAAAAGACATAGGGTAGCCAAATGGATAAGAAAACATGACCCATATATATGCAGTCCACAAGAAATCCACCTCAGAACAAAGGACTCACACAAACTGAAAGTAAAGGGATGGAAAAAATGTATTCAGGCAAATGCAAATGAAAAAAAAAGCTGGGGTTGCAATACTTACATCTGACAAAATAAACCTCAAAATGAAGGCCATAATAAGAGATAAGTAAGGCCATTTCATAATACTAAAAGAATCAATACAACAAGAGGATATAACTCTGGTAAACATATATGCACCCAATACAGGAGCACCCAAATACATAAAACAATTTTTCTAGAAGATATCATGGGAAAGATCGACAGCAATACAATCATAGTACTTTAAAACCCCATTGGTATCATTGGATAAAACCACTTGACAAAAAATTAACAAGGAAATAGCAATCCTAAAAGACTCACTAGATCAGATGGAACTAACTGAAATCTTGAGAACATTTCACCCCAATGCTATGTAATATATATTCTTCTCAAGTGGACATAGGATACTTTCAAAGTTAGGCCATATGTTAGGACACAGGTTAAATCTTTACAAATTCAAGAAGTTTGAAACCATATCAAACATCTTCTAAGATCACAACGACATAAAATTAGAAATCAACAACAATCTAATCAAATAAAAGTAATATGCAAATTGACCCTCACTTTGCTACACCCAAGCCATGCCCACCATCAAAGCCACACCCAACAGCCAATCAGAGCAACTATATGCAAATTAACCCAGCCAAGATGGCAGCTGGCAGCCACGAAGCTGGAACAAACAGGAGGCTTGCCCCAGCAATGGAAGAAGCTAAGGTTCCTGTCTGCCTAGGCTAGCTGTGGCCTCCACTCAATGCAACAAAGTTTTAATTATACTATCTAATAAAAGAGTAATATGCAAATTTTGTGTCACTCTGTGACAAAGATGGCTGCCCCCTTAGCCACAAGATAGCGGTGCCCATAGCCACTTCCTATCTAATAAAAGAGTAATAAGCAAATTAGGCATCACTCTGTGACAAAGATGGCCACCCCTATAGCCACAAGATGGCTTTCCCCATGGCCACAAGATGGCAGCACCCATAGCCACAAAATGGCCGCTCCAATGGCCATAAGATGGCAGTGCCCATAACCACAAGATGGCTTCCCCCATTGCCACAAGATAGTGGTGTCCATAGCCACATCATATCTAATAGGAGTAATATGCAAATTAGGCATCACTCCTTCACAAAGATGACTGTTCCTATAGGCACAAGATGGCTTCCCCCATGGCTACAAGATGGCAGCACCCATAGCCACAAGATGGCCGCTCCCATGGCCACAAGATGGTGGTGTCCATAGCCACATCTTATCTAATAAAATAGTAATATGCAAATTAGGTGTCACTCCATCACAAATATGGCAATGCCCATAGCGACAAGATGGCAGCATCAAGTCCGGCTCAGCTCCACCAATGAAGTGGTCAGGCCTGTTAGCCAGGCAGGTGTTGGGGGAGGCAGGAGGCCCGAGTGGCGGAACAAGGGATCAGAGGGGGCTGGGGGTCCCCTGCCCAGGCCAGAGGCCTTCACCAGAGGCATCAGGCAAGGGCAAGGGCAGAGCCGGTGATCAAAGGGGGCAGGGGCAGAGCCAGTAATTGGAGGGATATGAGGGTGCCATACCCAGGCATAAGGCCTGGGCCAGAGGCCTCAGGCCTGGGCAGGACCAAGGCCAGAGGTCGCAGATGCCTGGGATCCGCAGAGCCAGCAATCAGAAGGGCAGCGGGGAGCCTTTGATGGCAAGGGATCTGGGCACTGGTGGAACCAGCAAAGCAGGGGTCTGGGGGTTCCCTGCTCAGGCCTGTAGCCTTGGCCACAGGCTGCAGTGGGGCAGGGATAGAGCTGGCAATCAGAGGGACCTGGGCACGGGCAAAGCCAGTGATTGCAGAGGCCTGGGCTCTGTGAAGCCAGCAATCAGAGGGGCTTGGGGGTCCCCTGCCCAGGCCTACATCCTCGGTCAGAGGTTAAAGGCCTGGGCAGGGGTGGAGCTAGGATTGGAGGGGCAGGGGTGGAGCCAGTGATTGGAGTGAACTACAGAGGAAGCACCTTTTCTGACTGCTCATTGGCTAAGCTCCCTGTATGCCACTGGTAATATTCTTAGTCACTTGGGTAATAAGAATCCCTAAAGGTGATCTAGGGTTTTCCCAACTCACTCCTGGAGAAAAAAATGAAGGTCCACTGCTGGAGGGTTAAGAAATGTCATATCCTACCCTAACCAGTTTGGCTCAGTGCATAATGCCTCAGCCTGCTGACTGCAGAGCCTGGGTTCCATTCTGACCAAGGGCAAGTACCTAGGTTGTAGGCTCCTTCCTGGCCAGGGCCCAGGTCAGGGCATATGCAAGGGGCAAACAATCAAAGTGTTCCTCTCACACTGATGTTTCTCTCTGTTTTCCCTTCTCTTCCACATTCTCTAAAAATCAATGGAAACATATCATCAGGTGAGAATTAAAAAAAAAATAAAAGAAAGAAAGAAATGTCATATCCTATGAAAAACATATCTTGAAAATGCCTAAAGAAAGTTGTCATTTTTTCATGGTTAATTTACTGGAGTCCATGTTGATAAAAACACCTTGGTGGCTGTGGTGACTGGTAGTGGATACAGCAGCAGGATGATGAGGCTGGTGGCTTCCCCTGATTAGCCTGCTCACCTCCCACAAAGGGAGGCCAGACTGTGGCTTAGGACTGCTCCCCAAGAGGAGCAGGTAGCGGGGCTAAGCCATCAGTAGGACATCCCCTGAGGGCTCCCAATATGTGAAAGGGGGCAGGCTGGACTGAGGAACCCCCCTCTCCCCTATTCACGAATTTCATGCACCAGGCCTCTAGTAGAAAATAAACCTCAGATACCTGCTTCCAGACTTGGGCACAAGGAAGCACTGGGAGCCTAGGTTGTCAGGGGCAACCTGAACTGGGTACTAGTTAAAGCAACAGTTTCAACTTTAGAAGTTAAATAAATCCCAGATACCAATTTTCAGCCAACATTGCTGCAAACCGCCATCAGCCCCTCACCCAGGCTGGCCAGACACCCCAGTGGAACCCCCACTCTGATCTGGGACACCCTTCAGGACAAACCAGCCAGCCCCCACTCATGCACCAGGCCTCTATCCTATATAATAAAAGGGTAATATGCAAATTGACCCTAACAGCAGAACAACTGTGAATGACTGGTCACTATGACAGTCACTGACCACCAGAGGGCAGATGCTCGATGCAGGAGCTGCCCCCTGGTGGTCAGTGCACTACCACAGGGGGAGCTCTGCTCAGCCACAAGTCAGGCTGCCAGCTGCCAGCACAGCAGTGGTGGTGCGAACCTCTCCCACTTCCACAGCAGAGCTAAGGATGTTTGACTGCAGCTTAGGCCTGCTCCTCGCTGGCAAGTGGACATCCCCCGAGGGTCCCTGGGCTGCCAAAGGGCCTAGGCCCAATCTCCTGGGAGTGGGCCTAAGTGAGCAGGTGGACATCTCCCGAGGGGTCCCAGATTGCTAGAGGGCACAGGCTGGGCTGAAGGACCCCTGTTTCCCCAAGTGCACAAATTTTTGTTTACTGGGCCTCTAGTTAAAACAATAAATCAACATTAAAACACATGGAAGCAAAATAGCATGCTATTAAACAATAAATGAGTTACCAAAGAGATCAAAGAAGAAGTAAAAAACATCCTGAAAACAAATGACAATGAAACACAACAATACATAATCTATGGGACACAGTGCAAGCAATCCTGAAAGGAAAGTTCATAGCACTATAGATGTACTTAAAAAAAAAGTTACCTAAACCCTACAACTTATAAAATTAGAAAAAGAGCAACATGGAAAGCCTAGGGTAAGTATAAGGAAGAAAAGAACACAGATCAGATTAGAAATAAATGACATAGGGACCAAAAATACAATACAAAAGATCAAGATAACTGGGAAAAATGGCAGTGGAGAAACTTGATGCTGCACAGACATACTCCCAAGACCAAACTAGATTTAAAAATAAAATACAGAAAAAAGTCCTAAAAATAAATCACTGGAAAGAACCATGATGCCCTAGAACTGAAAGTGGAGGCTGCATAGAGACTGGTAGGAAGGGTGAAGGAGCAAAAAGGGCTGCCCAGTCCCCCACAGACAGCAGTTGAAGTTCCAGAGAGATATATCAGCTGTGTCGGGGGATGGTTCCCACTGAGAATTCCAGAGTCTAATCCCCAAGCTTGGGCCCCAGGCAGATAGCATTAGAACTGAGAAGGATACCCATATAACATCTGGCTTTGATAAACAGCAGTGTTGCTGTCTTCCAGGGAGAGATACTTGGAAATGAAGGCACCCACTGAAAAGACCAATGCACAAAATTCCCTGTAGAGCCACCCATCTTGTGCTTGGGCAGAGGGAGAGCAGAGTGGACTGAAACTGCATGAGCAGAAGCCAGGATCAGGGGCTCTTGAGTCAGACACCCAGAAGCAGACACCCAGGTTTCCTATGCTGAGTTATTTCCTCACACTGCAGAAATCATCTTTCTCATGCAGGCATTTTCTACACAGGTGAATTTGCCTCGGGGAAGATGATTGATCCACCCTATTTGAAAACATCATGCCCATGGTACGGAGTTGCACAGGCCCATTAAAGACACTGAGAATAACAATTAGCCTCCAGGCACAAGCAATTGTCCCACACTATTGAAAAAAACTCTTGCCACACCTGTGGACAATTGCATGAGGGAAGCTCAAGAGAAAAGCCTATCAGTCTGTACATATAGACCAATGGAATAGAATAGAGAACCCAGAAATTGACCCAAACCACTATGCTTCATTAATATTTGACAAAGGAGGCAAGAAAATACAATGGAGTCAAGACAGTTTCTTCAATAAATGGTGGTGGGAAAATTGGACAGATACATGCAAAAAAATGAAACTAGATCATCATCTGACACCATATGCAAAAATAAACTCAAAATGGATAAAGGACTTTAACATAATATGGGAAACAAAAAAATCCTAGAATAATCCATAGGCAGCAAAATATCAGACGTATGTTGTAGCAATACCTTAACCAATACAGCTCCAAGGGCAATGGAACCGAAGGAGAAAATAAACAAATAGGACTACATCAAAATAATGTTTCTTGTGCCAGCAAAAGAAACAATCAACAAAACAAGAAGAAACTTCAGTGCATGGGAGAACATGTTTGCCATTGTTATCACCGTTAAGGGTTTAATCTCCAACATTTACAGGGAAACTCATACAACTTAACAAAAGGAAGATAAACAACCCAATAAAAAAGGGGGGCAATGGACCTAAATAGATACTTTTTGAAAGAGGACATAAGGAAGGCCAAGAGACATGTGAAAACATGCTCAAAGTCACTAATCATTTGAGAGATGCAAATGAAAACAACAATGTGGTACCATCTCACCCTGTCAGAATGCCTATCATCAACAAATCAACATATGACAAATGCTGGCAAGGATGTGAAGAAAAAGGAACCCTCATGCACTGCTGGTGGAAATGCAGACTGGTGCAGCCACTGTGGAGAACAGTATGGAGTTTCCTCAAAAAACTAAAAATGGAACTCCCATTTGACCCAGTGATACCACTTCTAGGAATATATCCCAAGAAACCAGAAACACCAATCAGAAAGGATATGTGCATCCCTATGTTAATAGCAGCACAATTTGCAATAGCTACAATTTGGAAACAGCTTAAGTGCCCATAAGCAGATGAGTGTATGAGAATACTGTAGTACAGCTACACAATGGACCACACTGCTGTAAAAATGAAGGAATGCTTACCATTTGCAACAACATGGGTGGAAGTGGAGAGCATTACGCTAAGTAAAATAAGCAAGTCAGAGAAAGATAATTATCACATGATCTTACTCATTTGTGGAATATAATGAACATAAGCTGATGAACAAATGCAGATCCAGAGGCAGAGAAGCATTGGTCAGACTGTCAAATCTCAGAGGGAAGATAGGGGAGAGTAGGGAAAGAGGGAGAGATCAACCAAAGAACTTGTATGCATGTATATAAGCCTAACCAATGGACACAGACACCAGGGGGGAGGGGCACAAGCAGGGGTGTGGGGGGGACAATAGGAGGTTAAGGACACATATGTAATACCTTAATCAATAAAGAAGCCTATCGTCTGTTGACAGAGGCAGTCTGGAGGTTTTGAATCTTTGCCTGACCTAATTAGTTAGAAACAGCATTTGACATTGTCCTGCACTGGAGATTGAGAGGCATAAAATATTTACCTCATGCATAGTCACAAACCCAAACAGGCATCCAAAATGAGGAGACAAAGTAACAAACCCCAAATGAAAGAACAAGATAATTCTCTAGGAGAATAGATAAATGGAATGGAAATAAGAAACTTAACTGATATAGAATTCTAAATAATGATGGTAAAGATACTCAACAGCATGAGAAAAGATATGCTAGCTATAAAACAGAAATAAAGAGTCGCATAGCACAAAACAAACACATTGGAAGAAATACACAGTAGATTAGGGGAAGCTGAGGATCAAATCAGTGAATTAAAAGACATCATTGAAAAAAATCACTCCATCAGAGAAACAAAAAGAAAAAAATTAAAAATAGGAGGACAGCTTAAGGGAGCTGTGAGACAATGTGCAACTTAACAATATTCAAATAGCAGGTGTGCCAGAAAAGGCAGTAAAGGAGAAAGGGATAGAGAATCTCTTTGGAACAATAATGGCATAAAATACCACTACCCTGGTCACATGAGGTCAGGAGGCACAGAGAACCCCAAGAAAGAATAACCCAAACAAGTCCATGCCCAGACAACTCATAGTTAAAATGCCAAAAATTAAAGATAAAGATAGAATCTTAAAAGCAGCAAGAGAAAAGCAAAG
>PVJC01021389.1:0-28265 GCA_004026665.1 Murina feae
GGAGGGCAGTTGGGGGCGGACAAGGCTGGCAGGGGGAGGGCAGTTAAGGGTAATCAGGCTGGCACAGAATCAGTTAGGCATTGATCAGGCTGGCAGGGGATTGGTTAGGGTCAATCAGTAGGCGTGAGGTTGGAGCCAGCAGTCCTGGATTGTGAAAGAGATATCCAACTGCCCATTTAGGCCCGATCCCATCTGTGGGATCGGGCCTAAATGGGCTGTCGGACATCCCTCAAGGCTTCCCAGACTGGAAAGGGTGCATGTTAGTCTGAGAAACACCCCCCATCCCCACTCTGTGCATAAATTTCATGCACCGGGCCTCTAGTATAGGATAAAAGCCTAAGTGACCATTATGACCAAATGACTGGTTGACTAATCACTATGGCACACACTAACCACCAGGGAGCAGATGCTCAATACAGGAGCCACCCCCTGGTGGTCAGTGAGCTTCTACACTCAACCTCCCATGGCCAGCCAACATCCCCAGGTTCCTCCCCACAGCTAGCAGGCTCCATCCAGCAGGCAGGCCCTGTCCAGAAGACCTGGGCTGGCAGTCAGCAGGCCCCAGCTGGCCTGGTCCCTATAGGGACTGGGTGAGACAGCCCTGATAGGCCCTGATCTCTTGTCAGGACTAATCACCCCACCCATGCATGAATTTTGTGCACCGGGCCTCTAGTAATATATATATATATATATATATATATATATATATATATATATATATATATATATATATATATATATATATGATTCAGCCATGAGAAAGAAAACCTTGCTATTTGCAACATCAATGGAACTTGAAGATACTATGGTAAATGAGATAAGCCAGACACAGAAGACAAATACTATAAGATTTTTTTAAATGAGTTAACCCATGAAAATATAAGCCAATAACTATAACTATATTTATACCAAAGCAATTAGGACCTATTTGCAGAATCATCACAGATTTTTAATATTTTTAATAAATAAAATGTATTGATTTTTGAATTCTCTACATCCTGACAAATTGATATCAAATATATGTTATAGCCTACAGCACTCTGTTATCTGACTTCATCTTCCATTACTTAGATAATTCTAATGGATTATTGATATAACCCACCCCAATGATGATACAATTAAAACTATTTATTGCTAATATTTTGTACACAGAAATTAGAGAATTAGGTGATCATGGGAGAATCATTCCAAATCAGTCTTCTAATACACAGAATGACTTGGATTACCTAAAATGTGGCTTTCTTTTAAAGAAGGTATATAATGAAATTAGCAATAATTTCAGATAGACAAATAGTGTAGAGGTTACCCAAATTATAATTGTAAATCTGAGAGACCTGCAATCTTTTTTTTTTCTTTTTAAAATATATTTTATTGATTTTTTACAGAGAGAAAAGGAGATAGTTAGAAACATCGATGAGAGAGAAACATCGATCAGCTGCCTTCTGTATACCTCCTACCTGGGATATGCCCACAACCAAGGTACATGCCCTTGGCCAGAATCAAACCTGGGGCCCTTCAGTCTGCGGGCCAACCCAGTCAGGGCAAGACTTGCAATCTTTAAAAATAATACATTAATTTAATGACCCTAATTAATGTTTCTCTTGAATGTATGTAAGTGAAAAATGCTAAATTAATACTAAAAGTTACCTATTCTTACTTGATAGAACTTATGGATACAAAATAAATGATAGGACCATATGTAGATTTGAGCAAAAAATAAAAACTAGTTGTAAGGAAATTTAAAACAAAAAATATAGTGCATTGGCTGATGTTTCCCAGTGTATAATTCTGTGTTTCTCTGTGTATCTCTGCTTCCCCCTCCCCCACATAGTGGTTAAGAGCATCTTTGAGACAATGATTTTATTCATTGCCACATAAGTGATAACTCCCTGCTTGATCTTCAATTGTCCTCTCTAGCAAGAGACAAGATAGATAAGAAATACTACTAGTTACTATTCATTAACTCTCATTTCCAGAGGAGGCATGCTCTCAGTTTCTCTCGCTGAAAACAAAACTAATCAAATTTGCAAACCTTAATTTATGCACTAAAAATTGAATGCCTTTATTCTGGCCTATTATAGAAAGAACCACTGGTATGCAATCCTTGATTTTTCTTAGAACTGTTAGAGTGAAACTAACCAAAATAACTGCTTTTCTCTCATTGGAATGTAAAATGCAGGTAGGCTAGTAATTATGGTTACAATAGCAAATGAAAGTATGTTACTCAACCTCCTGCCATTTCATGAAAGGATCATCATTCAAAACTCCTGGGTGATGTCTCCTGGGTACCTTTAAAGGGTATCCTTCCCACCAACCTTTTATTTCTATTTTATTGCTCTCTTCTAGGAAATGCAAGCTTCTTAGATGTGCAGACTTCCTCATTTCCATCCCCTGCTTTATTATAGTCTAAAGGGACTCCCTTTGCTATCCACTTTTCCTTTTCCAACTGAAATAGAACATTCTGAATTACTGACCGCTTCACTCCCAAATGAAGTTCGCTCATTTGAAATGCTGGCAGTGGAAAACTCCAACTTATTCCACAAACTGACAGACCTAAATAATCACTAGAGTTGTTTAAGTCTTTTGGAACTATCCTATCAGAATTTCACTCTGTAGGATACCCAGCCGCTGGAGACCAAACAAAGTCCATTTAAATACAACAAAACGAATTGGGGGAAAAATCACAAAAAAGAAACTGCATGCTCACGACTTTGTGTGATCCAAGTCTCCAATGTTCTGCAATTTCTGTGACATTGACAAAAGCTCAGTCAAGGGAAAACAATGTTACTAGTGATTGATTTGTTCCTGATTTGTTTGTTCTTCGTCACTTGTCACCAATGCACTATAAAACCACATCACATTCCCATAAAAATAGCATGTTTCCATTGTTGTTTTTTACTGTAATTATCATGATACTAGAGGCCCAATACACAAAATTTGTGCACGGAGCGGGTGTGTTCCTCAGCCCAGTCTGCACTCTCTCCAATCTGGGACCCCTAGAGGGATGTCCGACTGCCAGTTTAGGCCAGATCCTAGTGGGATGGGGCCTAAACAGGCATCAGACATCCCTCTCACAATCCAGGACTGCTGGCTCCCAACCACTCACCTGCCTGCCTGCCTGCTTGCCTGCTTGATTGCCCCTAACCGCTTTTGCCTGCCAGCCTGATCACCCTCTAACCACTCCCCTGCCTGCCTGATTGATGCCTAACTACATCCCTGCTGGCCTGATTGCCCCTAACTGCCCTCCCCTGCAGGCCTGGTCACCCCCAACTGCCCTCCCTTTTAGGCTTGCTCTCTCTCAACTGCCCTTTCCTGCCAGCCATCTTGTGTCCACATGGTGGTGGCCATATTTGACCACATGAGGGTGGCCATTTTGTGTGTTGGAGTGGTCAATTTGCATATTACCTCTGTATTATATAGGATAGTTAACACTATAACATTGCAAGTAACTTCCAAAATAAATTAACAATAAACTTTAAAACTAACCAAAAATCACTCCTGAATATGCCTTCAAGATTTCCAAGATTAACATCTGCTTAACTATTTTAAAATGAATGAAGATGAAGAAAGAAATAGGGAACACAAATAATGATTAAATACACTTTTATTCACACCTTTGTTACTTGAAGGACTACCCAGTAAAAATTGTATATTATTCACCCCAAATGGGGAGGATTCTGCTACTTCATATGCATCAAAGTCCACCCATATATCCACATTATATTTCAAGGCCCCAGTCTCTTCTGATCAACATTGTAACTTTAATATCTGCTGTTTGAGTTAAACTTGCATATTAAAATTTAGTCTACTGTAGAATCAAACTTATATGATTATCAGTAACTTCAGCCATGTGGCTTCAAGAAATTAGGGTTTCTCTCAGGGTAACAAGAAAAGCTCTCCATTTTTTCTACCCAACCTTTTAGCTGGTAATTTAAAACCCTAAACTTATTTCCTTCTCTCCAATTTTTCAGGGGTTCAAGTGTTACCAACTATATACTTACAGTTCTTGCAATCTTCGTTATTTCCCTAATGTCCTAATTTAGGGTCAAATAGGTAACCTACAGCCTTGCTTTCTACAGGTACTTCATTGAAGGCATTTTAATGTGCTAATTAAAGAAACTTTGCAGTCAATGCCATGAAATAGCAGGGTCTCATTTCCCATTAGCATTGACTTTACTACTGCCTTCAAATCTAATCAGAGCAGAGATTCTAGAAATTGAGCTTCTGTTTTCAGTAACCACTTATGGTACAATTCTGTGTCTGTTAGACTTTGTTTAGGAACACAAATATGAAGAATTTTAGTACAGAGAATTAGAAATGACCAACATTGGGTCAGTGAACCCCAAAAAGGTTGTAGTTGGTTTTCAAGCACTCTGATGGCAGGTACAACAAATCTCAAGAATCTCTGGTAAATTCTCACAGGTCGTCACATTCTTTGGCACCTTTTATGTGGCACAAATCAGTGTGCAGATTTTCCAGAGCATCCTTGGAAGCTTCATAGGACATTACATCCACACACCTGTTTGTTAATAGCCCCGGGAAATAACGATTTCTCTTTTCTACTTTCCAAGCCTCTCGAAGAATGTTTCTCTTTGATGGACAGTAATGTGAAACAATATACACTAAGAGACCACTGAGAGCAGGCAGTCTAGCACATAACCTGACTAGTTGGAACTCTGGATATGTAGGTAGGGAAGAGCTCCTAAGTGCCATGACCGCCTACCTAATTTAGTAATCTTATGTAAGAGAAATTCACTTGCATCTTATTTTTACTACTATAGTGCATTCTTAATCGTAACACCTAAATAAAAATAACATTATTTGTATTGTTATAGTCCTTTAAACATTCGGTTTTCTTAAACTACTTGATACTGTATACACTTGGCACACATATTTCTGAAGTGTTATTAGACCCCCTTAGCTGCCACTTGCTTTCCTGGGGCCCCCAGGTAAGGGTTTGGGAGAGAGAAGTAGAAATATACATAATTTCCCCATTTTTATTTTTGCACTTACTAATTTGGTTTTTGTGAACACCCTTAATTCTGCTGGGAGTGAAAGGAGTTTTTAGGGAGTAAAACAGGCAGGTTTAGGGAGTTTTAGAAATAAAGAGGAAGGCATAGTTGTTTGGGGGCTTGGAGCTGCCAAAAGGCATACATTCACAGAGAACAAAAGGTGCCACAGGATAAGGGGAGAGGAAGACATCCATTCACAGGAGATAGGGACAACCCACAGGATATGGGGAGAAAGAGGAAACAAACTTTTAACAGTGGATAGAGAAATGCTGACAAATGGGAGAAAGAAGAAAACAGGTATTCACAGGAGCCAGAGAATTCTACCACTGAGTTGGGGAGAGGAGGGGGCGGGGCACCATGTAGGTTTTAAGCTTTGAAGCTGCTATAGTGAACAATCATAAGGGAATATCAAGAGACAAAGAACTGCAGCCTTTATAAACCTTAGAAAGAAGGAGCTTAGTGGGTCACCCCCTTCGGGCCCCCCTCCTTATGTGGGAGTCAATGCTTGTTTCCAATAAATTTCCACCCTTTTCATCTACCACCTTTTGTTTGTGGCTTCATTCTTTGAATCCACCAGGACAAGAACTGGGGGTGGGGGTGGGGGGGCTGGGTTTGCACCCTTGTATCCTGCTCAGGAAAAACCACCGGTCTCAGTAGGAATATAATTACTTCATTATTTCTGGAAAGGGATTTTAAAATATGCATTAAGACCCTTAGACATATAGCATAGAAAAATATGAAGATCTATGTGAGAAGTCTTATATGATGTATTTAATTCAGGATTGTTTTAAATATAACAATTTAAATTTTAAAATATGTCAACCCGTAGAGTAACAGTAATATTAGAGACTATCAATTTGATGGAACCATCTTACCCCAAATTTCTTAGGTTGAAGCCCTAACCACCAATGGAATTGTATTTAGAGATAGGACCTTTAAGAACATAATTAAGGTTATATGAGATCATAAGGATGATGCCTTAATCTGATAAAACCATTGTATTTAATAAAGGAGAAAGAGACAGCTAGGCCTCAGCCCTCCCACCTCTCTCCACAGGTGCACATAGGGAAAGCTCATTTGAGGATAGGGAGAAGGCTGTCATCTGAAAACTGGGGGTCTTGAAATATATCCCCTGTGGCTAAGGTGGGGGGGGGATCACTACTGTGTAAATATATTAAGCATGTGTGTGAGTGTGTGTAGGTGTATATCATAATAATATAAACTATATAAAATACACATACACTTTATACATTGAAAAGAGACTGGAAGGAACTAAAATAAAATAAAAAGGCGTTCAGTAAGAGTTCAAAAAGAAACTCCTCTGCTCCTGGTAGCAAAGCCTTGTTTCCCAAAAGAGCTGCGTCCTGATGAGGCATGAGAATGTATTTCTATCCTGGCTGGCAGCATCTGTTTGGAATGTCCAAGTTGATTTGGGGAAAGCTGTGGATGCTTATTTGAAGCCAGGTTGGTTGAACTGAACTAAGTTGGTCAAATCACTAGGAAGGGCGGGATGGCAATAAAGAAGTAACACTGTCAATGTCATAGAGGCAGCAAAAATAGTACATGGCCCTATATTTCAGTTATTTGGGAGGAAAATGTGATAATAGAATCATTGAAACTTAGAAGGCTTCCTGTGATAAATCTAAGATTTGCTATTCAGAACCAGTTTATTACACCTAGTTTTTTTTGTGTTTTTTTTTTTTTTTTAAATTTACTATATGTTTGGAGTTTTACTTTGGAATGTTAAAAATATTCTTTTTAGTAGTTCAGCTTTGAACTTCAAAATTTGCATACTTTCTCAAAAAGAATTCATTTTATGGAATTAATCATAAGTACAGCAGTGAACTGGGGCAGTCTGAAATGGACCCACACTTCAAATATGGTGTTGCAATGCCAATTAACACTGCACTATCCCTTTTTGTACCCCAAAATCAGGTAAGATTATTTTTTCCACACAAATATATTGATCCTAATCAGCTGACACTTCTCCGTAGACCCATTGGCTATCCCTCCATACATTTACACAGCATTAAGTCTTACTCTCCTAGTTCCAAGGGGAGGTGGCTGGACGCTGGAAACCAGTCTCTGACCAGGTGGCACTGGTATAACTGGGTATGCAAATGGCAGTGGTGTAAGTATATGTGGAGTGGCCAAATACCTAGAGTCTGGTATGCTGACATGTACACAAAAGCAAAGACATTGACATTGTGATGTGGACAACTGCAGAGCCAGGGTCTGGGATGCAAGGACCAGTGGCAGGACCACTTCTGGGGCATGCACACAAGTGGAGGATTGTGCTTGTGACATTTGGAGCTTGTATGCAGTGGTACCAGGAGGGGGTGGGGGCACACATCAGCAGTTCCTTCTCTGGGGATGCACAGTGGAGCTCTGTCAGTTGTGGTCTGTTTTGGTGAAGACTATGGGGTCCTTGGTGTTGAACTTGGCATAGGTTGCTGGGGTCCTCCTGACTTTTTTCCCCCTCACAGGGTAATGTCGTGGCCAAGGAGCTTCCTCCTGGTGCCAAGCCATGCTGAACTCAAGCGCGTGATGATGTATATAAAATTTCAGCGGGGGCTGGGTGAGGGGGAGGAGGATTGGTGTTCTTTTGTTCCAATGGGTATTACAGCTTCTTCATTGTACCCTAGGGTTCTCTCAGAGCTTTTTTCCTCTCCTTTTTCTTTTATTCTTAGTAGGTAGTTGTGAAACCAGTTTTTGTAGGGGGTTAGCGCTGGGATAAGCATTGGGACCTCCTAGTTCATCTTCTTGATGATGTCACTCTGCTTAATTCATTTCATTCAGAAATACCAATAATATAAATACTTGTATAACTTGTATTTAATTTAACACTCAGCAAAATATATAATTTTGATGGACTGGCTACTTAAATGGATTTGATAGATAAGGATGAATGGGGAATAAGCGATGAATAATGAATTATATGATCAAAAACCAATGTTTGCCAACTTAAATATGTATCTGGGCCTTGAAGTCTCTAGACATCTGTTTGCCCAGGTGTAATCATAAATCATGAGAATAATTACAAAACCCAAAGGGTAATGTTGGGTTAATTTATCTCTAAAACTACTTGCAACTGTTTACTCACTCATGAGTGTTAGTCCTCTGGGGATACAGCTCCCTTGAGTCATTACAGATTACAGTTCAATAAGTGCTTTGCTTAAAATATCTATATTACTGAATATGAACTTTAAAATAATCATTCTCATGTCTACATGGTGGCTAAGGAAGATTGTACAGGTTACTGAACTTAAACATTTTCATCATACTGCCTTTCACAGAATTTGCTACAAATGTCACAATAATGGGTGGCCATAGGCTAAAATGGTAGACTTCAGAACTCGCATATTTATTAAACCTGTTTGATGTTTAACATAAGAGTTTTTGTCTTGATTTAAATAAACTACCTTATAATATAATTTTTTTAATTATTTACTTTAAAAAAATATCTTACCTGATTTGGAGGTATAAAAAAAATTGATGATTCTCTATCATTTCCCAACTAATTATCTACCTTTCAAAAGTATTTAACTGGATTGCTACATAAACTTTATAATGATAATATTGAAACAGGGATTGGGGGTATAAAATAGGACAGGTTTAGGAAATATGAGAAATTTTGGAAATTAGGGGGACCATGAGGAAGCACAGGGCTGCAGAGCAGCACAAGGTACATTTCCATGGAATGGGGAAGATGGGAAGCTGCAACAAGTACATTTCCATAAAATGAGGAACTGGGAACAGCAAAAGGTCTATATGTACAAAATAAAGAAAAGTCCTTCATTCAGATGAAAAAGAAGAAAGCCCAGAGGAATGGAAGGACTATGAGGGAGGAGGGCCTCAGGAATCACTATAGTAACCAGTTCGAAGGTGAATATTGACCAATCAGAGGGGATATCAGGAGACAGGAATTTCAGCCTTTATAAACCAGGAAACAGGAACTCAGTGGGGCCTTTTCCCCCTCCCCACGTGGTAGTCCATTCTGTAGCACTCTTCCCTCTCCCCACATGGGAGTCTGTACTTGTTCTTTGGTAGATGTCCACCTTTGCTATACTGCTCTCTGTGCGTGGATTCATTCTTCAATTCCAGCAGATGAAGAGTCTGGGTTTTAGTCCAAAAATTCAGTGTCAATATTATAAATATTAAGAAATACATTATGACATAAGTTTGATATAATTTTATATCCATTCTCACAATATTTATTTTTAGATAGAACTATATATGTACATGATACATCATTTATAGTACATTAAAATATTTAATAATCTTTCATTATAGTCATTTCCAAGTTAACAACCATAGTAATTATTTTTACTACATCTGAAGTTAAACAACTTTTCTTCACATAAGCACATTCTTAATATTTTATCCATGAATGATTTTGAATGGCTGCTTATACATTCATTATCAGCTGTCATTCTTGTTTCAGTTTGATATAATAAAAATAACTTTGTACAGTTTCAATCATGTAGAACGCCAAATTTTGATTTACTCTGCAATCTTAATCATGCAAAACATAACTGTCAATAAAAGAAAAATAAACATGGTTTATATCTTTGGGGATGCCAAGCTCAAATAAAAGCCAGTTATAATTTCTACTCCTTCCCACCACCATCAATAAACCTGTACAGGTGAAGAGCAGATTTGATTTAAAAGGTCAGTTTTAGTAAAATTGGAGTTTTTACAGGAAACACAGTATAGCTGTATAACATACACAAATCTGTGCATTCCTTATTTCATTATTCCCTCAGCAACCAAACATACAGCCTAATTACCGTTCTTTTGAGATGCAAGGAGGAAGAACATATCTAGTTATGAATGGACAGTTCAAAATTTTACTTTAAAAAATGTTTTCATTGGTTTTAGAGGTAGAGAGAAAGGGGAGAAGGAGAGATTGAGAAACATCAATTGACTGCCTCCTTACTCCCCCCCACTCCCACCCTGGGGCCAACCCCACTGGGAATGGAGCCCACAACCAGGCATGTACCTTGACCAGGGATCAAACCAGGGAGCTCTTGGTGCATGGGTTGATGCTCAACCAACTGAGCCACACCAGCCAGGGCATCAAAATTTTACTTTTTAAAATCATATTTCTATATGCCCCTGAATATCATCTCTTAGAGCCCTGAGAGGACATGCTCAGGCAGGCTCATGCCTTCTGTAAATCATGTTCAAGCTGGTGGGCTGCTGAAGTGCTATATTGTTTCTTAACTCTAATAGATGAGAGGGGTGAACTCAAGTTGAATTATTAAAGTTCAAAATCATTTGTAAAATGTCATCACCCAGAGCATTTACTGATCCATAATACCAAAAAGCCATTAATATTCACAGCCCAAACATCAAAGGATAAACTATCGCCACTCCCACTAGAAAAGAAAGCTGTGAGAGATCCACATTCCTCCAAAGGAGAAATTTGTGACTATCAGACACACATTTCACATGCAAATCCCCCGGAAATCTCAGTCACACTTCCCCTTTCGGCATTTGTATTTTGTGCTGTAATAATTCCTTAATCTCCTGAAGCATGAATTTTCAGTAAATAGTAATGGTCTGAAGTATTTCTTCATCACATAAGCAAGTCTAGCTGCTTTATGTTTTGTGTAATAATTTCTTAGTAAAATTACAACTGCTAGTAAAATGTCTTTTATTTTCTGATAGCACCACTGGAGAGATATTATTAAGAACTAATTTTGTAAATACCAGCTGAAAAATAAGGTTAAGACATAGTTTAAAATGTGCATATTTAGATTTCTGGTAAAAAAACAAACAAACAAAAAAAAAAAACGAGAAAGTACCTAAATTGAGACTTGTGTAGAATAAAAACATGCAGACCCTAATTGCCTTGTTTAGTTTCATATTCAATATTGCAATATTGCAATATTGCAATATTCAGGCAATATTGCAAAGGGATGCTTTCCCCTCCCTCTTCTACCCCAAGCACAAGTATTCAAAGTCTCATTTCCAGCTACTTTCTCCCTTCTTTCTTTCATCTTTATATTGAAATAGGAATTTTTAGGGGTGAAATAGGCAGATTTAGGAAATTTTAAAAATTAAGGGTCCATGAGAAAAAACACAGGGTACAGAGCAGAGGTTACAGTTCCATAACGCAAGGGAGCTGTCAGTTACACTTCTATAAGACAAGGGAGAAGGTGCAGTTACATTTCCATAAGACAAGGGAACTGGGAGTAGCCACACATCTATATTTACAAAATAAAGGAGGAAGGAAGCCCAGAGGGAATAGGAGGACAATGAGGGAGGAGGGCCTCAGGAGTTACTATAGCAACCAATTCAAAAGGGAATACTGACCAATCAGAGAGGATATCAGGACACAAGAACCACAGCCTTTTAAACCAAAAAAAAAAAAAAAAAAGGAACTCAGTGGAACTCTCTGTTATAGAAATATATTTAAGATGTGGATGTGTGATTTAACTGTGATTTAATTAAGATTTGAGTGTGAGTAACTTATAATCAAAGAATGTATTTGTGTGACATTAGGATGTGTGACTCATGTGTGATTTAACTAGATTTGTTAGGATTAAAAAATACTTTATTATGATTTATTTACTATTATAAGAGTGTATGTGACATGGGAAGTGTGTGCTGGCATGAGAGAATAAATGTATCTTTTCTTATGCTTATGCACACTTCTTAGATCACAGTATAGTAACTATAATACATAAAAATGTGCGTGAACTTAGTTTAAGTGACTCCATTGTAGATCAGTAACTTTATGTTAGAAGAGACTCCATTTTAAGATGTGACCCTAAAATCTGCGCTGTACTGATAAGGCTCGGGGTGCCTGGCCTTTGGTCAGAATGACGTAGGTAACCAGATGTGAGGGTCCGATAAAACACACTGAAGACGGCATAAAAGCAGGAACCCAAGCGCCTCGCATCAGACGCTCGTCTGCCCTCCATAGACTGCGTCTCCAGCTCCGGGAGAGCTGACCCCTCTGCTCTGTCTGCTCCAGTGAAGGGCCAGACCTGGCCTCCTGGATGACCGAAGCCCAGCAGCTGCGACCCCGACCTTGTGTGTGTCTTTCGGCGGACCCTCCGGGTGGCCTTGCAAGTGCCGAGAGCCATCGGTGACTGGTACATAAACCCTGAGTGAGTTTGCTTAAATGTGTGTCTGTCTTCCTTTCGAGTATTAATAACTTGGCTCGGTCATAGTAAGTGTCCCTCGACCCTTATGAAAGTACATCCTTGTATTGGGAGTTGGACAACCTGTGCTACGTTCCAAAAATAATTGGAAAGTTAGGATAATTTGGGACACTCTTTCCCCCACTCCACATGTGAGTCTGTGCTGTGAGATTCTTTCTCCTTCCCCACGTGGGAGTCTGTACTGGTTCTTCAATAAATCTCCGCTTTTTCTACACCATCTTCTAACCGTGGATTAATTCTTTGATTCTGATGGAAACACCTGCATGTTCCCATTCAAAAATCCCGTATGAATATCCTTGCTTTCCATAGAATAGGCTCCTTCTGCTAATTGCCTTCCAAATATCCCCGTTTTTATCCCTATATCCCTGTATCTCTAGGGCAGCCTCATTCATCACCCTGACTCACCTGCCTCCTGCTCCCTTGCAGGACCACTCCCTTAAGTAAGCCCTCAAGACCATGAGGTTCTGCTCAGCATCAAATAATCTTTGGAAACAAAGCTTCAAGTCTATTGACCACAGAGACAGAGTTTCAAGCTAGAGATAACATCTAGGCCTCAATTATTTCAGCTCCAGGCCCAGCAAATCAAGGAAACCAGGTCCATGCCTGACATCAGGACCAGAATGCATTGGCCAACTAGCCCCTACCCTAGCACTGACCAACCAGGATCCTGATAATCACACTTACTCACTTAGCCACCATGATTAATAACTTTCCCCACTATAACCCATCCCCTTGGAAGCCATCCAGGATCCAGGTCTTTGAATATTGGCTTATCTGTGGGCCACTTCTGAAAAATAAACCTTCACTTCCTTTGCAGCAAATTCCTGTTCCTATCCTGTTGGGCTTTGATGCATGCAGGCAAATAGACCTTTAGTCCAGTAACGCTGAGGTGGAGGAATGGGGCACTGCTTTTGCTTGGCCGGACTTCTTTATCCACTGCAAATAGTATATTGACAGTTACTTATGTTATCTATGCAGGATTTAGCAATAAACCTTTACTAAATGTATTTGCAGAGAATAACATTTCAGTCCTGATTAAGGTAAAGGACAAAAGGGAAAAGTAGCATCAATCAAGCAATATTATTTATTACATAGATTTTAATTAAAATCTGATTCTCATTAATCTCCTACTGGAAAGAAAACCACAGTATATACTGAGTCTTAAAGAGCTTCAAAAAATAATTTCTACCTTATGAAATTTGAGTAAAATTTAATACTTATTTTGAAGAACAGTAAAAGTGTTCATGGTTATAATTTAGAAAAGTATTGAGATTTTCAATTCAAAACTATAATTTACCTAAATACAAACTGAGTAAGAAAAATATTGAAAATCAATGCAATTTCATCATGTAAGACATTTCATACACTAATGGAAAAGTAGCCATATTAATGCTCTTATATGTATTTTACATCTAGCATTACATTTAATAAACATTTGCAAATGTGGAGAGATGCCAAAATTTGAAAAAATGTATTCTGAAAATATACACTGAGTGGCTAGATTATTATGATTGCTCAGATTATTATGACCACCCCATCAGTATTTCATTGATACTTCCAAAAATACTGAATATTGAAAACTTCCTAAGCAAATACTCTCAAGGTTTTATTAATATTACTAGGGGCCTGGTGCACAAAAATTTGTGCACTGGGGGGAGGGAGGGTACTTCAGCCCTGCCTATGTCCTCTCGCAGTCTGGGACCCTTCTGGGGATGTCCACCTACTGGCATGCCTGGCCACCCTGTGAGAGGCTGAGGGGCTGATTGCTGTTTGCAGGTTGGCCAAGTCCCCCATTGGTGACCCTCACCCCATGGGGATGTGGCCAGCCTGGGTGAGGGGCTGAGGGCTGTTTTTAAGCTGCCCTCAGCTCCCATTGACCCAAGGTCCCAGCGAGGCTGGCTGGAATCAGGTTTCTGGAATTTATTTATCTTCTATAATTGAAACTTTGTTTCCTTGAGCAGAGGCCTAGGCAGGCAAGGAAGGCTCCTGTTTGCGTCAGCTCCATGGCTTCTAAAATTGAAATATTATTGCCTTGAGTGGAGGCTATAGCCAGCTTAGGCAGGCAGTTTCCTCCATCGCTGGTGCAATGGAAGCCTTCTGTTTGTTCTAGCTCCGTGACTTCCAGCCGCCATCTTGGCTGGGTTACTTTGCATACAGTCGCTCTGATTGGCTGGTGGGTGTGGCTTGGCTGGTGGGTGTGTCTTGGGTGTAACGGAGTGAGGGCCAATTTGCATATTACTATTTTATTAGATTAGATTATTTGCATAATGAATTCACTTCATTGTACTGATGAGGTAGTCATAATAATCTGGCCAGTCATAATAATCTGGCCACTCAGTGTATTTTAGAAGAGTTATTTCAAAGTGGGGTATGACTCCTCTGCCAAGGAAAGATACATGTGAAGACAAATTCAATTTGTATCCTCATGAATGGATATGGAGTTATTCTCTGAAGTATCTAGGTGAGCAGTGAAAGTTCTATTGACACTGAGGATACAATATAAAAAAAAGTAGAAAGGAAAATCAATGCAAATATAGTTAATATTTAACTTGAATTTTTACAAGTTATATTTATACTTTGAGAGTATTCTTATTTAAAGGGTGTTGACTCTGAAGCAATCTACTTAATACCCAAGAGTATAGAAACTCTAAAATACAAGGAACTGATAGATTACCTACTTAATATAATGACAGCAACAATAGTAAGATGACTATTAGATCTCAAAGCATATATTTAAAAATTACCCTCTCCCTCCTATAGTGGAGACAAAGCAGCAACAGTATTATATTTCTAGACTAGAGGCCTGGTGCATGAAATTCATGCATGGACCTGGGGGCCTTCAGCCTGGCCTGCACCCTCTCCAATCCAGGACATCCCTTTCACAATCGGGGGCCGCTGGCTTTTAACCACTCACCTGCCTCCCTGCCTGATCACCCCTAACCACTATGCCTGTCTGATTGCCCCTAACCCCTCTGCCTGCCTGCCTGATCACTTCTAACTACTACCTGATGCCCCTAACTGCTCTCCCTTGCTGGCTTGATTGCCCCTAACTACTTCTGCCTTGGCCCCTGCCACCGTGGCTTTGTCCAGAAGGTCTAGTGTAATTAGCATATTACCCTTTTATTTGTATAGAAGATATGTTGTTTCATTAAAAATTTCAGCTCAATTTTTTTCTATGGCTTACTAATGTGGGTGTATAAGTGTCTTTATCAAGTCATGACTGTATAGGCCTGATACAAAAGCAAATTATAATTTTATCAGAATCCCTGTGTAGGAATTTTTTTTTCTTTGTAAATATTTTTATTGATTTGTTTAGAGAGAGGAGAGGAGAGGGAGAAATAATGAAAGAGCAGCTGCCTCCTGTATGCCCCCCACTGGATGGAACTTGCAACCTGGACATGTGTCCTGACTAGGAATCAAAACAGCAACCTTTCTGTGCACAGTGAAACAGGAATGTTGGGGGGTGAAAAAGACAGATCTTAGGAAATTTTAGAAATTAAGGGGGCCATGGAAGAAACACAGGGCTGCAGAGCAGCAGAAGGTATATTTCCATAGAACAGGGGAGCTGAAAAGCTTCAAGAGGTACATTTCCATAGAATGAGGGAGCTGGGAACAGCAAAAGGTCTATATTTACAAAATAAAGAGAAGGAAGCCCTTCATCCAGAAGGAAAAGAAGAAAGCCCAAAGGGAATAGGAAAATAATAAGAAAGGAGCGGGGAGAACTTCATTTGTTCCAGGTCAGGTTTGACCTTTGAGCTCAGGAGCTACTATAGTAACCAGTCAAAGGGAATAGTGACCAATCAGAGAGGATATCAAGGCACCAGGACCTGCAGCCTTTATAAGCCCTAGGGAAAAGGAACTCAGTGAGACCCTCTCCTCCTCCCCATGTGGGAGTCTGTTCCATGGGATCCTTTCCCCCTCTCCATGCAGGAGTCTATACTTTTCTTTAAGTTTCCACCTTCGCTATACCATCTTCTGTCTGTGGATTCATTCTTCAACTCCATCAGACAAAGAATGTGGGTTCCAGTCCAAAAACTCTGTCTCAATAAGACAATGCCCCACCAACTGAGCCACACTGGCTAGGGCAGAATTATTTTTTTTAAAGAGAAGTTTAAAAATTGATTATACAAAAGTGACATAAAATTAACAGTAATATAATATATGAATCTAATTGACAGGTATTACAAACCAATATATGTTTTCCTCACTAACTGCAACAGTTTCCTAATGAGAAGGACAGAAAGTTAAAGCAACTGAAGAATACAGGTGTATAGAGAGAATTTTAGCCAGTAACCTGGAGTTGCACTAGATTTAGAGTACTACAAAATTAGTGATAAGATTTTGACATCTGAAATAAATTTGCCTCACATTGAGACTGTGGGGACTCGGTATTTTCGTTGCATGCTATTGTAAGAAGCTTTTAGGATTATTTTAGACCTTCTGAAATGTGTTCTTCCCGTCCCACAGAGCTCGAGAGAAATAGCTGGAGTGATCCTGATTGAAGGCAATGCACCCCACGTTTGCCAGGTTCATTTTGAAGTTTTAAAGTTTTCTGTGATAAAGTGAAATGCTTCCTGGTATTTGTCAATTACACTTTGAAAAGCTTTGGGTTCTGGCCTGTAGGCTTGATACTTACTATTGATGCTCCAACAAGAGGAATGTTTTAAAACTTGGAGGTGTTTAAAGGTTTAGTGGGGTCTGAAAGGAGACTTAAAGCTCTCATGTTGCCAGCAATAGGAGGTCTAAGAAACCATAGCAGCAGGTACATGGATTGGAAAGATTATTTCTACAGCAGAGTAATTACCGAAGCCTGTTGCTACCTGTTCCATGAAGCATTTCCCAGCTTCCTGTGTCAGAGTGAGTTGCTCCCTCTGCCCTGCTTCACTGGCACTTTGGGCATTCTCATATACATACGTCTGTTGCCTGTTTTATACTTAGTTGCATACACTCCTGTTTCCTTGAGCAGATTATAAGTTTTTAATCCCTGTAACTTTTGCATCTATCAATGCCTGCCTAACACTTAATAGGTACTCAATGAACACTGTCTGGCTTAAAATGAATTTCAAAAGGTACCGTGAGAAGAATAAAGAAAACAATAGAAGAAGCTGAAGAGGATGAGGGCAAAGTGAAAAATGAACAAAATACGTAAGGAAATCACACACCATGAAAGAATTAAATAATATTAAATATGAAAAAGTTACTATTCCCACAGAAGCAGGCAATAGAGTGGTTTTCTAAAATTACAAAATATGCATGTTTACAATTTTAGGATGGCTAGTGAAGTAACCATTGTGTTACTTCACAAACTACAATTGAAAGGCTCTTTAAAACAGATCCAAGGAAAAAACCACAATTAGAAACAAAACAGCATAGTTAGGTAAATTAAATTAAGCACTAATGGGTAGGACAAACAGCAAATTAAACACAATGGAAAAGAAAAAAATCAGAATCTCATCTTCAGGTAATGATGGACAAGTAAATTTACATTAAACCTACTACTGAAAATTACTAGGAACACACACACACACACACACACACACACACAAACACACAAGCATACAGTATCTCCTTGCAGATATTACATAGGCAAGGTCAGAGAGATAACCTAATGACAAACTTTGCCTTAAGTTTGGAGAATGCTTTTTCCCTTGGGCTGTCTGATGACTCTATCTGAGAGTACGGCAAAATAATCAACATTTTAGCAGCCTTTTGCTTCAGTGGCTTACCACATGGAGTTAGAGTATGCCAAGGAGCATATTTATTCTGGTAAAAACTCATTGGTTTTAGGTTGGTTCAAGATAAAGGAAAATGTGAATTCAAAGTAGATCCATGTCATTTTAGGAGCTCAAGTTCGTCTTTAAGTTTTCACAAACATTGAAACTGGATGAAGATTATCTAGAATCATGAATGTTCCTATCCTGCTAAAAGCAAGAATATATCATCAATGGAGAAAGTAGACATTACTTTACTCAGCAATTAAATATGCACCCATGCTGTTCCAAAGGGTAAGAGATCCCTCTTGTTTGCCACATGGATGGATCTGGAAAATATGGTGCTAAGTGAAATAAACCAAACTGAGAAGGCAAATATTACATGATCTCACTTATTTGTGGAATCTAATGAACAAAATTAATAGACTAACAAAATAAGACCTGAAGCATTGGGGGTTGGAACAGATAGATATACCTCAATGTGGGGTTGGGAGAACAAGAAGAGATAAACCAAAGAACTTGTAACACTTATATGCATACCCCAAGGATACAGGCAATAGGGTAGTGAAGACCTAGGGTGAGGGTAGGATCTGAGAGGAGGGGGGGAGTGAGAGGTGGAATGGGGGATATCTGTAATACTATCAACAATAAAATATATTAAAAATTAATATTCACAAGGATTCATAAACAAATCTTTTGAACCCAGTAAAAATAATCAAGTCTCAAGGATACAAGAAGTTAGCTATAAATTCCAAATGGTCAGTAACTACTATAGATATTGTTCATCTAAATGCTCTATTTATAAAAGCACACAGTTAACATTTTAAAACATACAGCTTATAAGAACCACATCTTAAATAAAATAATAATATAAACTTAAGAGGACAGGAAAAAAAATTACTATGAAAACAACTAATCAAGAAAAGGTAGTGTACCTTTATTAACAAGGCAGGAAGCCTGCCTGATCACCCCCTAACTGCTTCCCTGCTGGCCTGATCTCCCACAACTGCCCTGCCCTGCCCTGCCGTTACCCACCTCCTCTGTGCGGCACGAAGCCATGGGACCCCTAGGCCTCACCGTGCAGAGCGGCCACTGGGCCCTGCCTCCGCTGTATGCATGGCCATCTTGTGGCGGCCATCTTGTGATGACATCACACACAAGGGCCACCTAGGCTATTATTAGCATTGATATGTTCTTTAATATATCATCCTTCCCACGTCAAAAGTATAAAAAAACAAATATATATTTTTTCTTTAGTTCTTCCAATAACTCTAAATTTCTAGTAAACTACCTTTTGAAGCAAAATGATAGTTATAATTCTCTACATTTCTATAGATGACAAAGAGTCATACATAAATAAATAAAAAGCAAATTTGCTAAAAATAGCAAATAAAATTCTGCTTACTTGTTTGTTTTTTAAAAACCATTATAAATATCTAAACTCGACAAGTATAGGAATTTGCTCATAATAAAGAATATAATGAGGAATACCTTTTTTTGTTCATTTTTGTTCCCTTATCTAAATGCTGTCTTTGAAGTTTAGGTGGGGATCTTATAACATGATAACTATAAGATCATTAGAAGTTCAAAGATTAAAAATCAAAACATAATTAAAAGCTCAAAGCATCAAAGGATAATGATGTTTCAATACAATTTTTTTAAAGTCCCAGATGATAAATTCTAAATAATATGGCATATCCTTTAAATAGGCCATTTTAAAAAGTATACAATTGTACCTTGCTATACTTGGAGGTTTGGTTCCAAGACACATGCATATACTAATACCCATGAATACTCCAATTTCTTATAAAAATGGTGTAGTATTTGCATATAACATATGAACATCCTATTGTATACTTTAAATCATCTCTGAATTACTTATGTAGCACAATGCAAATTTTATATAGTTTGTTAACATACCGTATTGTTTAGAGAATAATGAAAATTAAGTCTATACATGTTCAGTGCAGACACAACTACCACAGGCCTAATTACACAGCACGTGTTAGCAACAATAGAAAATACTGAGAAAAAATGTTACATCAGTGTGTGGTTGAATCCATGGATGCAGACCCACAGATACAGTGGACTGAATGTATTGTTGTCATCTTTGATCAGTAAGAATAAACAATTTTCAGGGGATACTCGATTAATCTCATATTGTGCAGTATAAGAGGTCTATTATACTGTAATACTGTTTTTCTAAATAAGAGAAAAGGATAATGATTGGTCCAGTAAGCCTATCTCAAATTAATTAGATGCACTCATTTTTATTTCAGATAGATTAAATGTCTATACTTGATTTCATCCATCTAGAGTAGGAGTGAACAAAATCTGGCCCAGGTACCAAATCTAGCCCGCCATTTATCTTTATAAGTAAAGATATTTTCAAGCATAAGTATGATCATCTATTGGTATATGTTCTAAGGCTGCCTTTGCACTGTAAGGCAAAGTTGAGTAGTTCTCACAGCTCATATGGCCTACAAAGCCAAATAGTGTACTATCTGGCCCTTTTAAAAAAAAGCTTGCTGATCCCTTATTTAGACCATTAAGTTAGATCAAGTATCTTTGATAAGGTCTGAATACCTACTCTGCATTTACTCATATACTTTGATCAAATATTTGTGAATTGTTATTCCTCTTCTATATATCCTAGACACATTATAGTTACAGGAAAGTTCGGGCTTGTATACTGGAATGGAGACATCTTTCATTTTACTAAACCACAGTATAAATAATGTCAAAAAATACATTGGTCAATGGTCCTAGATACATTTTAATGGAATTTTGTCAGAATAAGAGAAAATAAGGATTAATTGATCCTGTTGACTGATCTCACATGGTATGAAATAGCATAATTTCCCTCACATTTCCAGATCAATTCAGTACACTGTGTATTGATATTGATGAAAAACAGAAGTATGTTAAAGCAATTTTGGAATGGGAGTTGCAAAAAAGACATCATGACCTTGAACTTGCATTACTGCAGTGTGGATAAAAGGACTCAGAGGGCTAAGTTAGAGAATACTAGCAAATTCTTAGGTGTTTTCTGGGGCAAAGTCAGGTTTGAAACTACGTGTGGTAAAAAGAAGTTGGGGAAAGTTTCTGACATATATCTGATATATGCATGAGTGTAGCTCTCAGTTAAGCTAGGTTACGAATGATAATAAACATTCTGATTTATATCCTTTTTTTCGTTTAACTTTTGGTAAAAGGAAAAGAAACACTTTTAATTGTCAAGTTGTATGCAACCAGTAGCATATTGCCATTTACTTTAATTCCTGAGAAATGATAGTCAAACCTTATTATTTTATTATTATAATTAATCTTACAGCCTAGTCTGCAAGGTAATGAGATGCATTGTTCCAGGAAAGAGAATATATTGTAAGAGAGTCAGAGTACTTAATTAACTAATAAATATTTAAAATGCATATTTAAAGAGAATTTTGTTAACTGTGTGATCATATAAATTTTGGAATTAGTGTAAAAAGAATTTAAAGCTCATTTAATTAATTGACCATAATTCAGATAGCAAGAATAATGTGGTGGTCAGCAAAGCACATGGAAATTCAGGCATAAAAATAGGAACGCACAGTTCTGACATACTTTCGAACACAAGAAAGTGGAAGGAAATGAAATGGAGTTTAGCATCATTGTGCAGAGGATAAAAATGCCTGTGAACACATAAAGACATTTTGGAATCTGATCTAATAAAAGCGTAATATTGAAATTGACCGTTTCTTTGGGATGCCTAAGCCACGCCCACCAGCTAATCAGAGTGACTGTATGCAAATTGGCCCAGAAAAGATGGCAGAGGCCACAGCCCCAGGGAAGCCCCACACCAGGGTCCAGCAGGGCAGATGGAAGACCTCTGCCTCGGGAGCCCGGGGGTAGGAGGAATGAGCTGGTCCATGGCCGCGGCGAGGGGCAGGAGGAGCAAGCCAGCCTGTGGCAGCGATCCAGGCCGCAGCGAGGGGCGGGAAGAGCAGGGCGGGAGGAGCAAGCCACCCGGAGGCTGTGGCCTAGAAATTGATCGATGGCGGAGCGCACACACATGGAGAATTAAGCCTCTGTGTGTGTGTGCCCCGGTGATCGATGGCTTTCCAGGTGGAAGCCAAGGGGTAGGACCAGCTTAGGCCTCTGTGTGTGTGCCCCAGATGGATTCCAGGCTGATTCCAGGTGGAAATCGAGAGACGGGAGAAGTGAGCCCACACTGTTGTCCAGGGGAGACAGAAGCTGTGCCATTGGCGGGTCCCCAAATCGAGGGGTGGATGGTCTAGAGGTGGAGGTGCTCCTGCTTTGCAGCTGCAGTCCTGGGGCTGCGTGGGCAGCAGCCACCTGGCTGGGGCTGAGCCCTGAGCTGGGGGTTAATGCCCCCTCCCCATGGAAGCTTTAATGAAGGAAGGAGGGCTGCTCCCTCTCTCACATACATACCAACTCCTGGGCCCACTCTCTCACCAGCTCTATTTTCTCTGCCACAGGGGCAGGGGTCTCCTATGAGAGGCCCCATCTCCCTTCAGAGCTGGGGTGAACCCGTGGGAGCCAGGAGATGGAGAGATGGGCAGGGGGCAGGCAGAGGGAACAGCAGCCAGGGAGAGTTTGGGGGGAAGTAACCAGGTGGGGGAGGGGTGGAACAGAATGGAGGGAAGAACTTTATAAAAGAGTCAGTGGACAGCAGAGTTTAAAAAAAAGAGGATGTATGAGGGAACTGTAGGGCCTATAATGAAAACCAAGTATAGTTGTGTTGTGTACTGGGGACAGATTTTAAAAGTAGAAGTCAGAAAAGAAAAAAAGATAAATGATAGTGGATAATTAGGCAGTTAGATAGAGGTATTAAAACAGTGGCAGTAAGTAGAGAAGAATGTATGGTAAAGGTAGGATGAGAGAAAAAGAGGGAGGGAAGAAAAGTTATAAAGGGGGAGCTGGTAGAGCTTAAAAGGAGAATGGGAAGAAGGAAGGAATGGAGGAGGGAGCAAAGCAGGTCAGAGGGAGGAAGTGAAGAAAAACATTAAGGTAGGAAGGAAGGAAATGGGAGGGTGGGCAGGAGTAAAGATAAAGGAAAGAAGGAATGTGAGAAGGGAAGGAGGGTAGTAAAAAAATGGGAAGAATGATGATGGAACAGAAGTAGGAAATAAGAAGGAAAGAAAAGTTTATAAATGGTGAGTCAGTAGGAAAAGTGTTACTTAAAGGAGAAAAATTGTGTGAGAGGAAGAAACAAATAAGGAAGTCAAATACAATTGTGCATGAAGGGGATAAGATTAAAAAAGAAAGTTAATAAGGATGACCAGGCTGGCAGGGGAGGGCAGTTAGGGGGATCAGGCAGGCAGGCAGGCAGAGTGGTTAGGGCAGGCAGGCAAGTTAGCGGTTAAGAACCAGAGGTCCTGGATTCTGAGAGTCCCCAAGAACTCCACATTGGAGAGGGTGCAGGTCGGGCTAAGGGACTGCCTCCCCGCCTCCCGTGCACGAATTTCGTGCACAGGGCCCTGAGTTATAAATAAAATGTATTCATAAGTAGAACAGCCCTAGACTCTCCTAAGCATTTCACCTGCTATTTTTTCCTGCTATCTTAGTGATGAAAGGAGTACTTAAAACACACTTCTCCCATCAGTAGGAATCACTGCATGGAGAACAACAAAGCTGTTGAACTTCGTCACTGAGGACATCCCTGGGATCAACTTGAGTGGAGGTAGCTGCTACATTAGTTGGCCCCTATCTTCTCCCTCTTGTGTTCACAAAGAGGATTTAATGACCAGTGAATGCAGACTAGGAAGGCATGATTGTTCACTTATCCTATGGCCTAGTTTCCACTCTGAAAGTCTTTTGGCTACATGAAAAAGATAAATCTATCCTAAATCTATTAAAGCATGCCATACATAGATTATTTTTTAAAATATTCAAAACCAGAATCAAAGTGAATTCAAGAGAACTTTAAAAAGATAATTCAAGCAAGAGCAGAATGAGTAAAAATTGTACCCTTCACCTAAAACGATTATTACGAAGATAAACAGATACTGAGCTACATGAAGCCTGGTGTGTTTGCTACAAAATCAGTGTCATTAGCAGATACCTAGGAATATATTTTCACACCTCATATACTTCTGAATTCAAATCATAAGAGTACCTGCTTCAATTAATGAAAGGCAGATTACAGAGGGAAAAAGGAGTGTCAGGAGAATTATATTAGAACAACAAAGCTATTAGTAACACTTAGCACAGAAGCACTGGAGTGTTTTAAGTAACAAGCACCATTTACTCTTCTAGTCCATGTTCTAAAGACAAAATGAAACCTTTAAGTACATTTGAATACTTTAATACCAGAAGGGGTTTAGGGAAAATAAGAACCAAGATCTCTTCAAATATATAATCATCATCTTCTTTGGATGCTGCTCCAATGTTTTGTTTTGCTTTTTTTTTTTTTAAGCAGGTATTAATTGTATCAGAAAAATTACTTGGAAGAAAAGAGCATTTGGCCAATGAGCTATTCACTGAAATGAGAACTGACCCTAACTCAGTGAATTATAGTATTTGACATTTCAACTCATAAAAGTACCCCAACCTTTAAAAAAATATATATATATATAAATATATAAATATATAAATATATAAATATATATATATCCTATCTAATAAAAGAGAAACGTGTAAATTAACCTTCATTTCACTTCACCAACAAGACATGCTCACCAGCCAATCAGGAGCGAGTATGCAAATTAACCCAAACAAGATGGCCACAGCCATGGAGCTGGAGTGAGCAGGAGGCTTGGGTTGCCCCCAGCAATGGAGGAAGGCAAGCCTCCTGCCTGCCCTGCCCTCTGCTCAAGGCTACAAAGTTTCAATTACAGAAGATAAATCCCAGATACCTGCTTCTAGCCAGTAAGGAGGGGCTGGGAGCTTTGGTCACCAGGGACCATGGCCAGCCTTCAAACAGCCATCAGCCCTTCACCCAGGCTGGCCAGTCACCCCAGTGGGACTGCCCCACCCTAAAGAAGCTGAGCCAGCCTAAAAAAGGCCCTCAGCCCCTTACCCAGGCTGGCCATCCCCATGGAGTAAGAGTCCTTGCTGGGGGTGTGGCCAGACTGCAAACAGCCCTCAGTCCCTCACTGATGTTGTCTAGGCACCCCAGCGGGAACCCCCACCCTGAAGGGATGTGGCCAGCTTGAAAACAGCTCTCAACCCCTCACCAAGGCTGGTCATGCTCCCCATCAGGGGCCCTCACCCCATGGGGTGTAGCCAGCCTGCAAACCACCACAGGCTCCCAGGATGCCCCACAGCCCTAGGGATCCCTCACCCTGATCCAGGACACCCTTCCGGGCAAACCAGCTGGCCCCCACCCATGCACCAGGCCTCCATTTATACTAATAAAAGGGTAATATGCTAATTAGACTGGGAGACCTTCCAGGAGACCTTCTGGACATTCTTGTGGACAAAGCCATGGTAGTGGGGCTGAGGCAAAGGCAATTAGGGGCCAAGAGGGGAGGGCAGTTGTGGGTGAGCAGGCTGGTAGGGGGCGGGGCCATTGGGGGTAAGCAGACCAGCAGGGGGGCCATTTGGGGGTGAGCAGGCTGGCAGGGGAGGCAGTTGGGGATGAGAACACTGGTGCAGGGGACAGTTGGGGGTGATCAGGCTGGCAGGGGGCATTTGGAGACAAGCAGGCTGGTGGCGGGGAGCAGTTGGGGGCAAATAGGCCAGCAAGCAGAGTGGTTGGGGGCAATCAGGCAGGCAGGCAGGCAGGTGAGTGGTTAGGAGCCAGCAGTCCCGGATTGAGAGAGGGATGTCCCACTGCTGGTTTAGGCCAGATCCCTGTAAATGAGTAGTAGGACACCCTTCAAGGGGTCCCAGATTGCAGAGGGTGCAGCCTGTGCTGAGGAATACCCCCTCTCCCATGCATGAATTTTGTGCACCAGGCCACTAATATGGGGGAGAGAGAGAGAAAGGGTGCGAGGGAGAGAGGGAGAGAGAGTGAGAGAGGGAGAGAGGGAGAGAGAGGGAGGGAGAGAGAGAGAGAGAATATTTCTATCTGCTAAATCTAACACCCTGATTTACTTCCTTCTACACAAGACATTGAGATGATCAACACTTTATTTTTCCCTGGACTCCTCTTCACTGATACGCACAGTGCTCTATAAAAACATGCTTCATTGACCAGACGAAAGAACCCCACAGTGTATCTCCAGCCTGAAGGCACTGCTATACAGAACTCCATTTGGAGACCAGGTGATGGAAATGATTCTGGGGCACACTGGTTTCTTATAGGTATTCACTGCTGCAACAGCAATTTAGGGCTCAAAAGGAACAACGAGCCATGTCAAGTGTAAAGTCAGAACTAACAGAGGGATCTTTTAAAATTACAAATGCACATGTTTTTATCTGTACGTGTTGTGTGTATATGGAAAACACCACCTTAACAAAGGAAAACCAATTCTCTTTTTTAAAATCATATAGACTCTCTAGCTAATTACTCTACTGACAAGTTATATATCACCAATTTTGAATTTGTAACTGGAGGAACTGAGGTAGAAGAGAACTTAGTTTTTAATCCAATTACGTCGTAAATACATATTGTCCAGATTGGAGTTCATAGTTGACTCTGGTTATACACATAAGGTGTTATATTATTAGACAAATGACATCAATTATAGAAAGTAATTACTACAACTATTACTAAACAAATATTTAATACTTGGAGACTTTCTTTGGCAACACTATACAGTTAAATTGTAATGTAGTCTGCCACCTAAGATTTGATATGCTGAATCCATGCATATCTTTAATTGATCCTGCAGCTGTATATTCAGAGAATGGGGGATGGGAATAACTGAGAAAGAGAAATTGCTCAGTCACCATTTCAAATCCACTCATACTTTCTGAACGCAGCTCAACGGAGAACTTCCTATTGCAAGTGAGCTGCATCCAGAAAGTATGGCAATCTAGTACCACATACCCTAGGGAACCACATTTATGCAATATATATGCTAAACATGAATATATTTCATTAGAATGAAAAAAAAATATTATCATTAGAAGCTGTAAATGAAATAAGTGCTGTGTTTTTAAACATTATCAGGAGTTATTCTTAGTATCAAGAAGCTCAGACACTTACTGGAAAGCCCTCTGTAGCCCATCCTTACCTCCTCCTGAGTGATAGATTGAAAAAACATTCTCTCCCAAAGAAAGAAAATATTAAATGTGAGACAGCAAGACACCTGTCCACAGAAGATATTATCACCTTTCAACTTCGTTTTTGGCATGGCAAGATAAAGGAACAGGATATGCTTGAGGGGAACAAAATTCTTTTAGAAGCCTCTATTTTAAAAAAGACAGGTCAGCATAAATGAATTTTTTATGAGTTGAATAATGATTTCCTTTATACCGTCTTCTGAGAGGTGGCTGAAGGAAATTAGGACTGCATCTTTTCTTCTTGTTAGATTAGACGTGAAGAAAACAAAATGTGGGCCTCTTTTAGAGTATAATTTTTTTCTTTTTTTTCCCTCTGAACCTCTTTTTTAACTGACAGCTCGATAATGGAAACTATTTTATAATTGAATAGCATTTTTAAAATAACCCAAATGTCTTTAAAAACAGGCCAGCACTTTGGAAATGGTGTCTCACCTGAACTATTTCCCAGACTGGCTATGTCATTCTGCCTTAGTATAATATTCCTTAATCTGCAAGTCCATTACTATAGAAGACTGCTGTACGGCTATATGTGTCACTAGTAAAATCCTTCAAGTAGCTACAGCATGAAAAAGAACACATGATTTTACTCAGGGTCCTTTGTCCCTCCTCATGTTGTACTGGCTTACTAAAGAAGCCATACTTTTTGCTTGTGTATGTGATTTTCTCCCGTAGGCTGCCTTGAAGGGCTAACATCTAACCAATGCGCCAACAAGCACTGGGCTTCCAGGTTAAACTATAGACAAAAGCATATGGACTGGTCTCCTCTACCACTTAAAATATAGCAACCACCAGCACAACAGAAAGCAAGGAGAATGGGAGGAAGTGAACATAAAAGCAGAGGTGATGGGGAGTTTCCAGTAACACCAAGAACAAGCAGAAGCCACAGTCTCAGAAGAGACTTGAGGCCGAGGCAGGAGCTACCTTTCTGCAGAGACCTAAAGGGCCTACAAATTAGGAACCACAGAGCACAGAGGGTAGGTTAAGAATGTGGGAAAGACACCTGCAGCCATTTCTCCCAGGCAGTGTCGATTGGCATACGTGTCTACTTGTAGGTAGAGCACAGGAAGTTTTGCCTCGGTGCAGTGGTTGATGAAATGCTGTGAGCGCACTCCAGCAGTTCAGATCTTTCTGGCACACCAGGAAGATGGCAACGCCCGCCTGAGCCCCTCCCAGAGCCACGTACACAGTAC
>PVJC01021390.1:0-13424 GCA_004026665.1 Murina feae
GTCCCAGATTGCTAGAGGGATGTCTGACTGTCGGTTTAGACAGGGATTGGGCCTAAACCAGCAGTCGGACATCCCCCAAAGGGTCCCAGATTGGAGAGGGTGCAGGCCAGGCTGAGGGACACCATCCCTACCCCCTGCATGAATTTTGTGCACCGGGCCACTAATAAGATTATAAATATGTAAAACCAAACATTTAACTGGGGAGAATTCTGGGCAAAAATGGTAGGTTCTTATCCACTAAACAATGTCAAAGTAACAAGAAAAAATAGGTACATTTATAAGACTATAACAGCTCCAGAAATGATTTTTTAAAAATTAATACATCATATTCAGTATGCTAAGGAAAATGTTTTCATTGGAACTTTCTACTTATATGGTAAACTGAATTTATCATATTCCAAAGTTGAGGCATTTAACATACTGCTTGCTACAGCTGCACTTTTATTCCATCATGTCAATCAGAAATCTAAATAAATCCTAGAAAAGAATAAACTCTACCCAAGAAGAGATTGTAATGTTTATTAGATTTTTGGAATGATCCCCACTTCTGTGGTGTAAGCAAATGTTTAGGGAGATCCTTTAAAATTTTTTTGCAATTTTCATTAGAAAGGCAATGTTGACAAAAGGTCCTTTTTCTTTTTTATGTGTTAGATAATCTTGTGAAGGACTTTTTTAGTTTTATATACAATATAAAAATAAAAACACAAGAGGAAAAATAGACAATTTGACTTTCCCTTTAGTTGCCAGGATATCCAGCACACCAAACAAATAGAAAAAAAATAGTAGCTTAAAAATGGAATATGCTTTTTCCTAGGGATTTTCTCCTTATGTACTAAAGTGGAAATGGCAGAGTATATTTTAAATCTACCGCCCACACATTATTAAGGACCAAAAATGAATCATGTAATCCTTTTGTCAATATTGACAGTAAAATACTGGATATGGGAAATATGAGCAGATGTGTTCTCTACTTTAGAATAACAGGAAAGTCACCCTTTAAAAAGTGAAATTATAACAATAAAATGGCAGGCAGTCACTTGCCTACCAAAATGATTAAAATTAGCCATTAATTTATTGCTTTTTTTCTGACTTCAAAAGCAATCAAGAAACTGACAGGAGTTTAACTGGATTATGAAAAGGGGAAAGTTATCACCTCAAATTGAGCACAACTTTTGCATAAGAGTGTATGTAAGTACTTTCCAAGACATTATGACCAGTAAATCTCTCTCTCCATCCCTGAAACAAATAATCAGAATATGGTCTCTCAAATCCCTGTTACTTTCCAATTGAAGAGAGAAGAAATTGTTGAAACTTTCAGAAGTGCTGTTCAATAAAAGCTTAAGTGTATACATTTAAATAGTAATGGCAGCAGGAAAGAATAGGGAAATGTTCCATGAGAAAACATCTCTTTCAATCTATTAATATAAGCTTTAAACATTTATCTTCATAGAAAAAAGGAAGCTATAAAGAAGGGGAATTAAAGAAAAGTAAGAGAGAAAGAAAGAAAAGAGGGGGAAAGAATATTCACTCTTTTCTTCCAGAATAGAACTGGATTTCTTTGGTAACTTCCTGATTAATGGTAGGACCATCAAAGAAGTTTTAAAAGCAGGAAATATACTCTTTTATTCACCACCAATAAACTTCACGACGTTGAACACGCTCGTGTGAAGAATTTTTTTACTCACGTGGCTAGAAAATTCAGCTTTTCCTCTACACCGGTAAAGAGGTCAGTGGGAAAGGGGGCTGCCCCCACTCACACCTGAGGTTCCTGCCTGCATTTTCATGTTCCAAGGGAGCTCTGCCGGGTCCCTTCTCCCTTGTCACGATCTCCTGATCGCTTCAGGCCGGCAATTCCTCAGTTTGTCACGCCTAGGTTCCACGTTAGGCAGGCAAACTCCTCGTTCTTGCTGGGGCTTCCCTGGCTGTATGTAAACTGAGACTAATCCTTTGCCTGTGGGCATGTGAGCTGACCCAGATGCCTGCAACCCTTCCCTGCACTCGCTGGATGAAAAGTACCACGAGCACACGACCTAGGGGCTGACTGCCTTGGGCTCCGGCTGCCTCCGTGCCCGCGTGGCCTTTTCACGCTCCAGGACGGAGCAGGGACGAGGGATGAGGGCTTTGACCTGCACGGGCCACGCGACTGTCATTTAAACAAAACCCCACACGTGACACTCACCTTGAATGACATGCTCCGGAGAGATGGTCTTCTTTTCCGACTTGTTGCAAATTTCATTGGCTTCAGACGATATCAGGTGAATGAATTCAGTGCAGCAGTTCACCACCAGCTCCCGGGCATCGTTGGCCACCCGGACATTGGGGAGAGTCTCTTTGATCATCTTATTGATAGCAGCTCTGGGTATAGTCAGATCATCATCGTTGCCAGATGAGGAAGCCATCGTCTCTTCCAATCTCTCGCGCCGCCTCGCCTTCAGAAAACTCCCCAGTGCCGGTCCACTACTCCACAAAGGGTTTTCAAAAGGCCGCCCTCGGAGCGATCCAGGGGCGCTGTGAGAAGAGGGTGCAGAATGCAGCGGGGAGGGCTGGCACCGGAGGGCGAGCAGCACCCTGTGTGAGAGTCAGGGCGCGGCCGGGAGGAAAACCGGGGGTGGTGGGGGGAGGGGGCTGAGGGTTCTGGGGGCAGCCCTGCCCAGGTCGGGAAGGGAAAGTGAGGTGAGGTGGCGGGGGAGTTGAGCACCAGGAACCACCTCCGTGTATCCCCAGAGAGGAGGGCGCTGTCGCCCAACCGGTCCCCAGCGGCGCCGGAGCCCTGAAGGTGCAGAGGCACAGGCTTCTCGGCGGTACCGGGCGGACACACAGCGGGCTGGGCACTAACGAGCCGGAGCCGCCGCGGCCGCCAGCAGCCGTTGCCGCTGCCTCGGCCAAACCATCCTTCGGACACCACGCCGCCGCCTCACAACATGTCGGCCGCGGCCGCTGCCAGAACCCGGGCGGGCGCCTGGGAGCGACTTGGGACAGAGTCAGGCACAAGGGAAACGGCACTGGGGGGCCGCCGTGGCCGTTTAGCCCGTTCGCCGATCGTGGAAGCCGGAACCGCGGCAACGGTGGTCCCTCAAGAGGCCAGAGAAGGTTTGTGAGAAGCCTCTCCCGACACCCTTTGCGCTACCGGAAGCCTCTCCCCTAGGCCCCTCCCCCTTCCCGATCGAGTTCCGGGAGTGACGGCGCCCTTCCCCCACCCGCGCCTTCCCCCTGTCCGCGCGGCCCCCACTTCCTCCCGCCGCCGTCCCGGCACGCGCCCTGGTCCCGCGCCTTCTCGGGGCCCGTGGCCGGGCGGGCGCGCGCCCCGAGGTCCCGGCGCCCCGAGCACGCGCCTGTAAGCGGCTGCCTCGAGGGACGGCGCTTGGCGGGCGGTAGGGGTCCACCAGCTGACGCCTCAGACCTTCCTCTAGCCAAGTTCGGGGACAAAGGGGCGTTGGCTTCTGTTACAGGAACTCTCCCCGCTGTTCCTCAAAGAGCCTGAATTGGAATTGAAGGGGAACAAGGCCGGACTCGGGAAGGAGCTGTGGGGAAAGCCCGTGTGCCTGCCTGTCCGCACGGTCCACGGGGAAAGCTTTCCCTGGTACCTGGTAGACATGACTGGAATCGAAGCTTCCTATGGTCCTCCACACAGTTTCGTTTCATGGGAAACAAAAACATGCAGAGCAGCGACTTGCCCTCCCCGTCACTACGAATGGCTAAGCCGGAAACCAGAAAAGTGACTCAAAGCGGTGGAAACGACGTGCACCGCGCAGTGAGCCACGGGAGGGGTCCGCCTTGGCCCTTGTGCGTGGTGTGCTGCACGCAGGCTTCGCAGGCGGGGAAAGTATGTGAAAGGATCTGAGCAGCTCTCAGTTTTGCTTCTGTCCAGGATGACTAGTAATGTCAACGTGTATTAAGTTCTTCACAAAACTGCATTATATATATATTTTTAAATTAAGCTTGTCATACCGTTATTTGGAGGAAGAGCCCATGTTATAAATCAGTTGGGGCACTATAGTTAATCACATACGTTGTTCCTGATACATTGGACAGTAACAAGCTTATTTGAAATGTTTTCTTAAGCTAGTTTAAGAAAGACTCTAGATGTACCTCCAGGAGATCTTGGTTAATTTTACTGTTTTGTTTCTGTCTTCGTAAAAAATTTTCTATTGACTTCAGAGAGGAAGGGAGAGGGCGAGAGAGAGAGAAGCATCAATGATGAGAGAGAATCATTGATGGGCTGCCTCCTGCACGCCCCCTCCTGGGGATTGGGCCACAACCCAGGCGTGTGCCCTTGAGTGAAATTGGACCCAGCACCGGGTCAGTCCTCAGGCCAGTGTTCTATCTACTCAGCCAAACCAGCTAGGGCTTGTTTTTGTTTTTCATTTAGCATTTTCTCCAGTACATTTGCCGGTTCTTTAATTTCTAAAGTGGAAACTCTGTTCAATGCTACTAAGTTTAACCAAACCAAAAAATTTTTGATTAAAAAATAAAAATTTTTTATTCAAAATAGACATGCCTGGGTTTTCAGCTAAATTTACAATAATTTGTAACATTTGTAATTTGAAGCTTAACATTAAAAACAAATAATACTGTCATTGTTGTTCATTTGTCACTGCTAATACACCAATTGCTAGTTTGTGGTAATATAAATTTAAAAAATAACTTATAGCTCAGCCGGTGTGGCTCAGTGGTTGAGCATCTTCCTGTGAACCGGGAGGTCAAGTTCGAGTTCAGATTAGGGCACATGCCTGGAAAGGCTTGATCCCCAGTAGGGGGCATGCAAGAGGCAGCCGGTCAATAACGCATCATTAATATTTCTATCTTTCTCCCTCTCCCTTCCGCTCTGAAATAAAAAAGAATATATTTTAAAATAAATAATAGCTCACATTATGTATTTTTTTTTTATTAGCACTGTGCTGAGTATTTTTAACTACTTAAGTGTTATCTCATTAAATCCTCAGAGCAACCTTATTTGATAGATACTGTTTTAATCTCTATTTTACAGGAAAGAAAAGTAAAGCTAAGAAAAGTTAAGTAACTTCCCTAAAGTCAGTATAGCAGTCAAGTCTGGTTGGTGTGGTTCAGTGGTTGAGAATTGACCCATGAACCAAGACGACCCTGGTTTGATTCCCAGTCTGGGCATATGCTAGGGTTGCAGACTTGATCCACAGTATGGGGCATGCAGGAGGCAGCTTATCAGTGCTTCTCTCCCACTGATGTTTCTATATTTCTCACTTCCTATCTCTCTAAAGATCAATAAAAACATATTTAAAAAACTATAGCCTTCCCCCGCCCCCTCTCCCCCCATGCAGTGCACAATACTAATAAATACCTGACATTCCTGTTGTGGGGAGCACATCCCCTGTGCCCATGTGGCTATGGCCATGTGGGCCTCCACACATTAACTATTAGACTTTAATTAGTGTGGATGTTAAACTACTCCCGACTGTAACATGGAAAGGAAGATCTGGACACTGGCCTGCTCCTAGAACCCTAGCTGTACTTTTTCGAGGACTGGCTTCTCCCAATAAACTTTGGTTCCATTAAAAAAAAAATACACACATACATATTAGAGGTCCAGTGCATGAAATTCATGCACTCAGTGATGGTGGTGGGGTCCCTCAGCCTAGATTGTAAGAGGGTGCAGGACAGGCTGAGGGACTCCACTGGTGCACGATCAGGGTCAGGGAGGGAGGTTGGCCAGCCGGGGAGGGACCGTGGGAGCGCTCCAGGGTGTGTCCGGCCCATCTCAGTCCCAATCATGCAGACTCCAGCAGCAAGCTAACCTACCAGTCGGAGTGTCTGTCCCCTGGTGGTCGGTGTACAGCATAGCAACTGGTCAACCAGTTAACTGCCTGCCCCTGGTGGTCAGTGCACGTCATAGTGAGTGGTTGAGCGGCCTTACCATATCATTAGCATATTATGCTTTGATTAAACGGATGACAAGACACTTAGCATATTAAGCTTTTATTATACAGGACTAGGGGCCCGGTGCACAAAAATTTGTGCACTCAGAGGGTGGGGGGTCTCTCAGCCCGGCCTGTGCCCTCTTGCAGTCTGGGACACCTCGGGGGGGATGTCCACCTGCTTGGCATGCCTGGCCAGCCTGGGTGAGGGACTGCGGGCCATTTTCAGGCTGTCCACAGCCCCTTCAGGGTTCGTGCACGGGGGTGGGGGGGGGGTGGGAGGCCTGGTGAGTGCAGGCCTGGATGTTTCCCACCAGAGAGCCCACGATCTATATATATATACACACACACACTGAGTGGTCAGATTATTATGACCACCTATTGTTTGTAGGCAAATTAGCTATAATTTCACAGTGAAGTTGCTAGAGGGCCAGAGCATTATTAACAGGGAAGCAGGTTATTTAGCATGTCAGTAGAAGTGATTTTTTCTGAAGATATGGGTAAACAATGCTATTAACAGTCTTTGAACATGGGAGATTATACACACACACACACATACTCACTCGGTAGCCAGATTATTATAACCACCTGACATTTGTAGGCAAATTAGCTGTTCACTGCATCGTATGGGATATGGAAGCTGAAGGCCTGTTCGAACACCTTTGCTGTCTGCAGTTACCAAGATAAAACATCTCCAATTTGCACAGGAACACAAGGATTGGATAGTCGAGCATTGGAAAAAAGTCATTTTGTCCAATGAATCACATTTCCAGTTGCATCATGCAGATGGCAGAGTGAGAATCTAGCAGAAACAGCATGAAAGCATGCACCCCACATGCTTGAATACAACCCTTCAAGCTGGTGGTGGCAGTGTTATGATTTGGGACATGTTTTCCTGGCATGATTTGGGCCCTTTAATTTGTGTGGAACAACGTCTGAATAGCACAACATACTTAAGTATTGTTGTTGGTCAAGTTTATCCTATCATGTTGATGGCGTATCCCAATGGAGATGGCTTCTTCCAACAAGACAATGCGCCATGCCGTCCATGGTGCTCGTATTGTGCAGGAGTGGTTTCAAAAACATGAGGGAGACTTTACCTTGCTTAAGTGGCCCCCACAATCACCAGATCTCAATCCAATTGAGCATCTGTGGGACGAAGTTAAAAGAGCCATCAGGAAACTATCAAACCTCACAGAACTGGACAGTGCTATTCATCAGGCATGGTGTCAGATTCCTCGCATCACCTTTCAACATCTTGTAGAGTCAATGCCAAGAAAAATTACTGCAGTATTAAAGGCAAACGGTGGCCCAACGAAGTACTGATGGGGTGGTCATAATAATCTGGCCACTCAGTGTGAGTGTGTGTGTGTGTGTGTGTGTGTCTGTATCCCATGTTCAAAGGCTGTTAAATCGCATTGTTTACCCATATCTTCAGAAAAAAATGACTTCTACTGTTGTAGTAAATAACCTGCTTCCCTATTTATAATGGTCTGGCCCTCTAGCAACTTCAGTGTGAAATTATAGCTAATTTGCCTACAAACATTAGGTGGTCATAATAATCTGGCCACTCAGTGTGTGTGTGTGTGTATACATATATACCTAATATAATTCTAATCTAATAAAAGAGAAACATGCAAATTGGTGTCACTCTGCTACACCCAAACCACGCCCACCAGCCAATCAGAGAGACTATATGCAAATTAACCCAACCAATATGGCGGCAGGCAGCCACCTAGCTAGAGCAAATAAGAGGTATGCTTGCCCCGGTGATGGAGGAAGCTAAGCTTCCCCACCTGCCTAGGCCATCTGTGGCCTCCGCTCAAGGCAACAAAGTTTCAATTATAGAAAATAAATAAATCCCAGACACTTGCTTCCAGCCAGACTCACTGGGAGCTGGGTCCTTGAGGGCTGTGGCCAGCCTGCAAACATCCATCAGCCCCTCACCCAGGCTGGCCACACCCTCATGGGGTGAGGCTCCCTGCTGGGGGGCGTGGCCAGTCTGCAAACAGCCATCAGCCACTCACCCAAGCTGGCCAGTCACCCCAGCAGGACCCCCCTCCTTGAAGGGAGTGTGGCCAGCCTGAAAATGGCCCTCAACCCCTCAACCAGGCTGGCCAGGCACCCCAGCGGGACCCCCACCCTGATCCAGGACACCCTTCAGGGCAAATCAGCCAACCTCCACCCATGCAACAGGCCTCTATCCTATATAATAAAAGGGTAATATGCAAATTGACCCTAACAGCAGAACAACTGGGAATGACTGGTCACTATGACACACACTGACCACCAGGGGGCAGACATTCAATGCAGGAGCTGCCCCCTGGTGGTCAGTGCGCTCCCACAGGGGGAGCTCTGCTCAGCCACAAGTCAGGCTGATGGCTGCCAGTACAGTGGTGGTGGCGGGAAACTCTCCCACCTGAGCACTACTAAGGATGTCCAACTGCAGCTTAGGCCTGTTCCCCACTGGCAAGTGGACATCCTCCGAGTGCTCCCAGAATGCCAGAGGGATGTCTGACTGCTAACTTAGGCCCAATTCCCCGGGCAGCAGGCATAAGCCAGCAGGTGGACATCCCCTGAGGGGTCCCAGACTGAGAGAGGGCACAGGCTGGGCCAGGTTGAGGGACCCCCCCTGAGTGCACAAATTTTTGTGCACCAGGCCTGTAATATATATATTCTAATACACACACACACACACACACACACATACATACTAGAGGCCTGATGCACAAAATTTGTGCAAGAGTAGGCCTTTGCAGCCACAGCAGCTGCCTGGTTACCTCCCTCGCAGCCGCAGCAGCTGCCTCGATCCTGCAGCTGCAGCCCTGGCTTTGTCCAGAAGGTCATCCAGAGGGCCATCTTGTATAATTAGCATATTATGCTTCCATTATTATACTAGAGGCTGGGGGGGTCCCTCAGCCAAGCCTGTACCCTCTTGCAATCCAGGACCCCTAGGTGTATGTCCGACTGCCAATTTACTGTGGTATTGGGCCTAAACTGGCAGTCGGACATCCCTTTCGCATTCTGGGACCACTGGCTTCTAACCGCTCGCTTGCTTGTCTGCCTGATTGCCCTTAACCACTCTGCCTGCCTGCCTGCCTGATTACCCCTAACCACTCTGCATGCCTGCCTCATTGCCCCTAACCACTCACCTGCCTGCTGGATCACCCCTAACCACTCCGCATGCCTGCCTGATTGCCCTTAACTGCTTGCCTGCCTGCCTGATCACCCTAAACCCTCTGCCTGCCTGCTTGATCATCCCTAACCACTTACCTGCCTGTCTGATCACCCCTAACCACTCACCTGCCTGATTGCCCCTAATCAATCTGCTTACCTGCCTGATTTGCCCCTAACCACTCTGCATACCTGCCTAATTGCCCCTAACCACTCTGCATACCTTCCTGATTGCCCCTAACTACTCTGCATACCTGCCTGATTGTTCCTAACCACTTGCCTGCCTGCCTGATCACCTCTAACCACTCTGCCTGCCTGATTGTCCCTAGCCACTCTGCATGCATTCCTGTCTGATTGCCCCTAACCGCCTCTGCCTCAGCCCGTGCTGCCACGGCTTCGTCACGAAGGACGTCCAGAATGACATCGGAAGGTTGTTTTGCTGTCTGGTCTAATTAGCATATTAGCTTTTATTATTATAGAATAGATAATGTGGAAGTTGTGAATCTCATGATGCAATGCTACCAACTGGTTTCATGACCACACTTGGTGGCAAGAGAAGCTGGGAAAAGTAGATAACCTGGGCAGCTATTTAGTCAGTTAAAACTCAATTATAGAAGAAAGGTATTTGGGGACAACTAGTTGTCTGCTGTACTAATGTGTAGGCATACACTGGGGTGGAGGTGTAATTAGGTGTAATTTATTGGAAAGAATTTTGACAATATGCATCAAGAGCCAGGACAACATACCTGTGCTTTGGCTTAAGAGAAATTTTTCCTATGAAAATAAATATGTGCATGAAGATTTAGTTGTAGGAATGCTTGTTGCAGACTACCGTTAAATAGCAGAAAAACTGAAAACCACTGAAATACTTCATTGCTTACTGTGGAGAACACCTTATACATATCCCTGAGTACAAAGTGACAATGTCAGCACAGCTACTGGGCCAAGAACCATGATGTTTATAGGTCACCACTCCATGCTTTATCTCTAGCCATCAGATGTTGAGTGCCTACTCTATGTCTCTCCCTGCTCTAGAATTTTTACATACTTGATTTTATTGAATCAACCCTGCAAGGCAGGTGTTAATTTATAAATAAATGGAGGTTCAAAGAGCTAAAGGAACTTAAGGTTAAACAGCAAATAAATGATGTGATTGGATTCTAATTCAGTTCTGTCCAGTTCTTCCCACTCTGCTTCATACATTGTTCTCTGACTTGCCCAAAAGGATTGCTGATAGGAACACACTGCTAAGGAAAGCACAGTGCACACACCATTGGGTGACTCTGGAGGAACAACTGTCTCACGGGACAGTTTGTGATGACAGAATGCCCAGATCTTGGGATTCATCAGGATGTTTAAGTTTATAAGGAGGAGGCATCATCTTGAACTATTTTAGGTAGAAAAGGGGAAATTACAAGATAGTAAGGGTGTTTCACTGAGCTGCAGGCAGGAATGTAAGCAGCCAGGCATCAGGACTGATTTAGAACAGGAAGGTCAGAGGAATTCAGAGAAAGCACTATTTCTTGCTTCATTGTTTTCCTCAGCATTTGGCTTTTCCAGTTAGTCAAACCATATGGCAGCTAGCAGATGGCAGTCACAGTCCCCAAATTTACTTTTATAAAATCCAGCCACATGGGAAGACTCATTCTCTCTCCAAATACCCTGGGAAAGGAATCTGCACAGCTTGAGTCAACAGCCTATCCCCAGTCCAATCACTGTGGCAAGGGTTGGGTAAAGTTGTATACAATTCTGCCATAGGTATGGGACTGGGGTTCATTGTAAGCCATCAAGATGTTTCAGAATGTGTACACTGAACAAAGGCAGTGGTAGATAGATCTATAGCTCCTGGCAGAAATGTCCCTCCTTGGGGAAGGCAAGTGAACTCAGAGGCAGCCAAGCATGTGACTGTCTGCAGTTATACATACCTTCTTGGTAGGTCCCTTGATCTTGTTAGAGGTCAGACTAAAAGAGTTGAGAGAGGTATTGGTGTTGTTGGTTGTTGTTGTTGTTTTTTTTTTTTGTCTGTGACTAAATTACCCAGAAAAATAAGCAGTTATCTTTCTCTACAAGAGACAATGATCGGGTTTGTTCAAAAGAATTTATTTCACCACCTAAACATCTTGCCCAACTGATTTAGTGGTAACAAGTTTAAGTGCTTATCAATGGGCTGGTTGAAATAATCTATTCACTGAAAATGATACAAGTGTATTCTGGAATTTTTAGTAGCACTTATTGATAAGTAGTAAGGGTTTGTTTGTTGTTTTTGCCAGAAACATCTGGTATTCTTACAATGCACATTAGTCAAAAATAGCAGACAGAGGATAGGAGAGACTCGGAGAGGAAAAAGACTGGGATACATTTGTGGCATATTAAAAAAAAAAATCCAAAAAGTACTCTATTTGAAGAGATACATAAATAATTCATTTTGAAAATTATACCACCAATAAATAGGTTGTGTGATCTAAATGGGTATGGATATAAGAGGTAAAACCTTATAAGCCAGAAAGTCGCTACAACCTAGAAAGATACTGAGTAGTATTACACAGGAAGTTATGTGACAGCCATTTTCTGTCAAATGAGGGCAAAGAATTTTTAACCTAGACTCCAACTTGGAAGTTATTCTTTTTACATAAAGAGTTTAAAAGACCTTCTTCTCTTTACTCTGTGGGAAGAAAGAATACTTTGGAGAGACAGGGGCCAGACCCCAAGAATGAGCATTTTGCAGAGAGAATTGAACCATATTTAGCAATACTATTGATAAGAACGTGATACATACACACTTAGGTTCCATTTTAAATGTCTCTTCTTTCAGGAAGCCTTTTTTCATTCCCTTAGACAAGGTTAAAAGCTCCTGCTCTGAACTTCCACAGGGTTGCAGACTGCATGGGGCATACACAAGTACATTATAATTTTTCTGAAATTCAAATTTAACTGCATATCCTGCACTTTATCTGACAACTGTACCTGTATTTATTTCATCTTTCCTTTTTTGAGCACTTACCACAATCCATTGTGACTGCCTATTAGAGTAAGCTCTGGAGGAGCAGGGGCTATTTTTATCTGGTTTACTCTGCATCTCTAAGGCCAAGCATGGTGCTGGTCATGTAACAGGCATTTGATAATGAGAGAAAAAAAGTTAATGCAAATGAATACAAAGTAGAGAGTAAGCATTTTTGTGGATGTTTATAAAGGCTCAGATTCAACAAGGTACACATCTTGAGATAAAAACAGAGTGGATTACACAGAAGAGGATTTATGGAATCTGGATTTGATTGATGCAAGAAAAGAAGACATATTAGACTAGAGCTAAGTCCTTGTTTTACTGGCTTCTCATTGAAGAGAGATATAAATCCCCTCACTGAATTAATATTAATTATCGTTTGTCAATATATTCTGGAATTTTGCTGAAAATATCTACTGAACTGTTTATGGTTCCCATTCCATAACGGGGACTCAGCATTGTTTAGCTATTTCAGTCATTGTTATAAAAGGCCCGCCTGGTACTGTGAGATGTGAGCACAGGAGGCTGAGTCAGACACACCTAAATGACTCTGTGGAAGGGATTCTGCGGCCCACAGTAAGAGGACCTGGGAGCAGCTGACATTAAGCCTCTTTATTTCAGTATGGCGTGCTACACATTTCACTGTGCCAGGCTGTTTCTCAGCTTTCTGGGTGGGCAGTGAAGCCAAATGATTTGCTTCTGATTTCTAAAAGATATTTAAGGTATATTTACACATCATGTAATTTCAGGCACTCAAACTTTGTTTATGCTATGTTCTCTCCCTAAGCAGAACTTTGCCTGCATCTGTGGTTAAATTCAGCTCTCTGCTACTGCCTGCTTGCATCCTCCAATTTTCTTAAGTTCTTCCTCTTCTTTTTTCTTTTCTTTTCTTTTCTTTTCTTTTCTTTTCTTTTCTTTTCTTTTCTTTTCTTTTCTCTTCTTTTCTCTTCTCTTCTCTTCTCTTCTCTTCTCTTCTCTTCTCTTCTCTTCTCTCTTCTCTTCTCTTCTCTTCTCTTCTCTTCTCTTCTCTTTTCTTTTCTTTTCTTTCTCTTATTTTTAAAATATATTTTTATTGATTTCGGAGAGGAAGAGGGAGATAGAAACATCAATGATGAGTGAGAATCATTGATTGGCTGCCTCCTGCATGCCCCACACTGGGGATCAAGCCCACAACCTGGGCATGTGTCCTTGACTGGAATCAAACCTGGGACCCTTCAATCCACAGATTAATGATCTATCCACTGACTGGTTTGTTTTTTTAACTCACTTTAAGTTCATATTCCTTGGCTGCCCACAGACATACTGCATTTCCTTAATCCATTCACGTCCCCACTACTTCATGCTCTCTCCTCTTCCACCCT
>PVJC01021390.1:13524-28368 GCA_004026665.1 Murina feae
GGGTGGCGGGTGGTGTGGGGGTGGGGAGCTATCAGCAGGGTGAAGGGTGATGTGTGTGGGGTGGGTGGGGCGAGATATGCAAGTGGCAGGTGGCAGGTTGTGTGGTTACATGCTGGGCTGAGGGACCCCTGAGTGTACAAATTTTTGTGCACCGGGCCCCTACTTTCACTATAAAAGGAGAAACCCTGAGAAAAAAATTGGCTCAAAAAACCCACAATGTTCTTTTGGGGCCTGATTCTTGGACCTCTTCACTCATTTCCCCTCCACCCTAACTCTGAAGAGTCTCCTGGTCATTTTGGCTGTAATCTGTTGGCTCAAAGTTATTCTGATATAGTAACAGAGAAGAAAAGTAATAGAGAACTAATAATGAAAAACATGATGTATTTGTAGATGAGGTCCCCAGGCTTCTAAGAGATTTTTCTAACGATTTCTAGGCACCAAGGTGCTACTGCTTTCATTAAGAAGTATTGCAGATGAGAAGGAAAAACAAAGTTGGAGTAATCACAATACCAGACTTCAAGTTATACTACAAAGCCACCGTAATCAAAACAGCCTGGTACTGGCACAAGAACAGGCATATAGATCAATGGAATAGAACAGAGAACCCAGAAACCGACCCAAGCCATTATGCTCAAATAATATTTGATAAAGGAGGTAAGAGCATACAATGGAGTCATGAGAGTCACTTCAATAAATGGTGTTGGGAAAATTGGACAGATACATGCAAAAAAATGAAACTAGACCACTAACTTACACCATACACAAGAATAAACTCAAAACGGATAAAAGACTTAAATGTAAGTCATGAAAACCATAAAAATCCTAGAAGAAACCATAGGCAGCAAAATCTCTTGTAGACATCTCTTGTAGCAATATGTTTATAGATACATCTCCTAAGGCAAAGGAAACTAAGGAGAAAATAAACAAATGGGACTACATCAAAATAAAAAGCGTCTGCACAGCAAAAGAAACCATCAACAAAACGAAAGGAGAGCCCTACCTGGTTTGGCTCAGTGGATAGAGCATTGGCCTGCGGACTGAAGGGTCCTAGGTTCGATTCCGCTCAAGGGCACTTGCCTGGGTTGCAGGCTCTATCCCCAGTGTGGGGTGTGCAGGAGACAGCTGATCAATGATTCTCTCTCATTACTGATGTTTCTATGCCTCTCTTCCTCTCCCTTCCTCTCTGAAATCAATAAAAATATATTTTAAAAAAACAAAAAGAGATCCTACTGTATGGAAGAACATATTTTGCAATGACACATCTGATAAAGAGTTAATATCCAAAATATATAAGGAACTCATACAATTTAACAAAAGAAAGAAAAATCAATTAAAAAATGGGCAAAGGACCTGAAAAGACACTTCTCCAAAGAGGACATACAGAAGGCCAAGAGACATATGAAAAATGCTCAAAGTCACTAATCATCCAAGAGATGCAAATCAAAATGACAATGAGGTACCACCTTACACCTGTCAGAATGGTCACTCTTAATAAATCAACAAATGACAACTACTGGCGAGGATGTGGAGAAAAGGGAATCCTAGTACACTGCAGTGGGAATGCAGACTGGTACAGAAAATAGTATGGAGTTTCCAAAAAAAATTAAATGTGGAACTGCTATTTGACCCAGAGATCTCACTTCTAGGAATATATCCTAAGAAACCCGAAACACCATTCAGAAAGAATGTATGCACCCCTATGTTCATAGCAACACAATTTGCAACAGCTAAGATCTGGAAACAGCCCAAGTGCCCATCAGCAAATGAGTGAATAAAAAAGCTGTGGTACACTTATACCATGGAATACTATGCAGCAGTAAAAAAGAAGAATCTCTTACCCTTTGAGATAGCATGGAGGAATCTGCAGAGTATCATGCTAAGTGAAATAAGTCAGTTAGAGAAAGATAAGTATCATATGATTGCACTTATGTGTGGGATCTAAGAAACAAAATAAACAGAGTGTGGGTCCAGAGACTTGGAAGCATGGAACAGAGTACGGAATCTCAGAAGGTGGGGGAAGGTAGGTGAGTGGGAGGTAATCAACCAAAGATCTTGTATGCATATATGCATAACCCATGGACACAGACAATAGGGTGCTGAAGGCCTAGGGTGGGTGGCGGGGGGGGGGATGGAGGAGGTCAATGGTGGGAAAAGGGGGACATATGTAAAACCATATTTTTCCGTGTATAAGATGCCCCCATGTATAAGATGTCCCCCACTTTTCCAACCCAAAGTTAAGAAATCAGTATTTTAAACATAAAACAGAACACATTTTTATTTAGTAACTAGTGGCCCAGTGCACAAAATTTGTGCACATTAAAAGGGAATTAGAGGAAATATTTTAATATTGCTATTTGCCCTTTCTCTATACTAGAAGTGTCAAGGATGAAAGAAATTTGGTAAAATGTACATGAAAATAATATCTAATAAATACTCACATGACATAACAACAAAGACATGACATAAAAACAAAAACATGATGTAAAAACATTGATACAATGACTGATAAATGGATTAAATTTATTCTAATATCTCCCTGTATACCACATTAAGAGTGAAAACACTTTCAGAGTGCTTGACTAATTTCCCTTGTGCTGAAGTATTTAGAACTTTAACTTTAACATCACAGGTTCTTCAAACTTGAGAGAAAACAACATATAACTGATCATGTGCAAAAACTGGTTCAGGTAGGAATATTCCTACTCTGTCCAGAGTTTGTCCTTGTGATTAATTATAGTCATCACAAATGCTGGCATCACAGGAAACTGTCTTCGAATTAATTTAAATGGGAGGCCAGTGTCAGATGGGGACAAATCAATTCTTGGAATCAGAACAACCTCTTCTTCTGCAGATCATGTTAATACTTCTGTTTCCAAGTTGTACTAACCATTCACTATAAGCATAATCTTCTGATCTTATATTTGTTTTAAGAGACAACTTTCTGAAACATCCCCAAATACTACAGTACTTTAAACTCATTTGTACTATGGCCGATCATATAGCATGCGTCACAATATTGAGACATTGTCGAAAATCCCCTCTGAGGAGGAGAACTGTCCCACCAAATGCAACATTCAAATTCATAATTTCTCTTAGTAATCTGTCTATGGCATTTATAGCCATGGTGCATTCATCAATAATGAGAAGTTCGGCCTTTTTAATGATTTTAGCAACTTCACTCTTTTTTTAAAAAAATATACTTTATTGATTTTTTACAGAGAAGAAAGGAGAGGGATAGAGAGCCAGAAACATTGAGAGAGAAACATTGATCAGCTGCTTCCTGTACACATCCCACTGGAGATGTGCCCACAACCAAGGTACATGCCCTTTACCAGAATCAAACCTGGGGCCTTTCTTTTCTTTCTTTTTTTTTTTTTTAGGTTGCATTATTTTAAAAAATATTTATTTTTTAAAATAAATATTTATTGTTCAGATTATTACAGATGTTCCTTTTTTTAACCCCATAGTTCCCCTCCACCTGGTTTCCCCCCACCACCCCGTGCCCTTACCCCCACTACTGTCTTCATTCATAGATGTAAGATTTTTGTCCAGTCTCTTCCCATACCCCTCACACCTCCTTCTCCCTGAGAATTGTCAGTCCATTCCCTTTCTATGCCCTTACTTATATTCACCAGTATATTCTGTTCATCAGATATTTCTATTGATTTAATTGTTATATTCACTGGTTGATAGATATGTATTTGTTGTCACTTTGTTGTTTATAATTTTTATTTTTACCTTTTTTTTCTTCTTCCTCTTCTTAAAGAATGCCCTTCAGCATTTCAAATAATCTTGGTTTGGTGGTGATGACCTTCTTTAGCTTTTTCTTGTCTGTGAAGCTCTTTATCTGACCATCAATTTTACATGATAGCTTTGCTGGGTAGAGTAATCTTAGTTGTAAGTTCTTACTATTCATCACTTTGAATATTTCTTGCCACTCCCTTCTGGCCTGCAAGGTTTCTGTTGAGAAATCAGCTGACAGTCGTATGGGTACTCCCTTGTAGGTAACTAACTGTTTTTCTCTTGCTGCTTTTAAGATTTTCTCTTTGTCTTTTGCCCTTGGCATTTTAATTATGATGTGTCTTGGTGTGGTCCTCTTTGGCTTCCTTTTGTTGGGGGTTCTCTGTGCTTCCTGGACTTGTAAGTCCACTTCTTTCACCAGGTGGGAGAAGTTTTCTGTCATTATTTCTTCAAATAGGCTTTCAGTATCTTGCTCTCTCTCTTCTTCTGGCACCCCTATAATTCTGATGTTAGTATGCTTGAAGTTGTCCCAGAGGCTCCTTACATTATCTTCATATTTTTGGATTCTTTTTGCTTTTCTGGTTGGGTGTTTTTTGCTTCTTTGTATTTCATATCTTTGACTTGATTCTTGCGATTTTCTAGTCTGCTGTTGGATCTCTGTATATTATTTTTTATTTCAGTCAGTGTATGCTTAATTTCTGATTGGTCCTTTTCCATTTTTTTTGGTATTCTCATTAAGATCCTTAAAGGTCTCACTTAGTTCCTCGGAGGTTCGTAGAAGATTCTTGAGTAGCTTTATAACTGTGGTTTTGAACTCTATATCCAGTCGTTTGCTTTCCTCCATTTCTGTCATTTGTGATCTGTTTCTTTGTCTTCGCATGTTGGCTGCTTCCCTGTGTTGATAGAGTGGCTTTCTGTGCTAGGTGTCCTATAGGGCCCAGTGATTCAGCCTCCCCAATCACCTGGGATGGACACTCTTGGTGTACACCTTTGAGGGCTGGGTGCACAGTCTTGTTGTAGTTAAACTTGGGGCCTTTCAATCCGCAGGCTGATACTCTATCCACTTAGCCAAACCAGTTAGGGTGAAACTTCACTCTTTATATCATCGAGTGTAGAAATTGAAGTTTTATTTAATGGAATTGGAAATTTATATTGGGAATGAAAAGTTCTTCCACTGGAAGTAAATTTGCAGCAATTCCTATAAATGCTGTGGGTAAAACAGTACCACCATGACCTCTAATATAATGTATTAAAACTTTATAAAGATATGTTTTTCCAGTACCACCTGGACCATCCAAGAAAAAGCATTTGGGATGTATAGTTTGATCTTCGATGGCCAAAGTCCTGTGTCATCCCTACTGTCTGATCATACACTCAGTGAGAGGAGATCCAAATTGTCTCTCTGCAGCTCTATTTTCATGCTCTTTTGCATAGCTGATTACATTCGGTTTGAATTTTGCAGAGTAAGACAATAGCTTGCCGGTATTTATCTTTTTATTTTTTGACATCTTTATGGGCTCAGAACACTCCTGTCCCTGTTGCATCTGCACACTCTCCACTCTACCTCCAATTACAGCATCAGCTGACATCAGTAACAATACTGATCAGTAACAATAAGGCTGGTGATTGGAGGAAGCCTGTTTGACAAGGTATGGGCAGCTACGCACCCACATGGTTCCCTCCTCGGCTGATTTCCATGTATAAGATTTTCAGTCTAATGATTTTAGGAAAAAAAATAGCATCTTATACATGGAAAAATACAGTACTTTCAACAATAAGGGCTTTAAAAAAATATGGCAGAGCCCGGCTGATGTGGCTCAGTGGTTGACTGTCAACCTATGAACCAGGAGGTCATGGTTTGGTTCCTGGTCAGGGCACATGTCCAGGTTGCAGGCTCAATCCCCAGTGTAGGGCAATTCCCTCTCATCACTGATGTTTCTATCTCTCTCTCCCTCTTCCCTTCCTTTCTGAAATCAATAAAAAATATATTTTAAATAGAAGTAGGACAGAATTATTATTCTCATTCACCTTACTCCTGACAGCCTCAGACAGCGCTCTGGCTGAAAAGGTCCCAAGAGGCCAATCCTGTTGCTGTCCTAGGAGTATCACATAGATAGCCTCCTTTATGCTATAAGACACTGAATGTGCACTTAGGCAGTAGCTTTCAGACTTTTTTGTTGTTCATTTTCCACAATAAAAAATATATTTTACATTGAGACATAGTTCACACACATAAACACAGTCCATAATATGACCATAACAAAAGTTTTACTAGATAGTACTTATCTTTAAATGTGAAACGCACTCACATTTTCTAATTTAGTTTTTCAAATACTGATGGTAAAATAATAAATATATTTCATTACTAATAAGTCAAAGCCCATGGTTTGGAAAGTACTTCATTAGGGCTAGAGATGTTAATAGAAAAAATCTTTAGGATTTTATGAACAAATGGAGGAACATTAATCTAAAATCCAATCAGTTATAACATCCCCCTTTTCTCCCCCTAAGGAGTGGCTGCGTGATTAACCACTTAGCTAAGAATAAATGACTTATGACTATCTGTCTTTGTGGTAAGAAGCAAAGCTGATGTCAGAATAAAAGGTAAAATCAATCAGGAAAAGGGATGGCTCCTTCCTATTTTTTTTTTCTCTCCAGCAGCACAAACACTACTATTTAAATAACTTCTGCATTAGATAGGGCTGAAAATAAAGCCCTGGGTTGGGGTAAGGGTCAAAATCACTTTCTAATCCTAAAACTTTATTCCTTCAATAAGTATTTACTATTTGCATAGTATATATGCCAGCCACTATACCAGGATAGAGAGACCCAACAGTGAACAAAATAACACTGATACTATTGAGAAGCTAACATTCAAGATGAAGAGACAGATAACAAACAAAAAGAATAAAACTAAGTTATGAAGGAAATAAAGTGCAGTGATAGAGAATAATAGGGTGACTTACTGTTATTCCTTATCTGTTATTATTAGTTATACTACTCCTACTATTGCTGTAGAAGTGGTGGTGATATGATCATTACTTTTACAATAGGGAGGTAAGGAAAGGCCCAGCTGGGAAGGTGACACTTAATCTGAAACCTGAATAATGAAGAGGAGCCAGCTATGGACTGAACCAGGAGAACAGCCTCTCCAGATAGTGGAAGAACAAGTACAAAGGTCCTAATTCAGGAAATAGCTTGCTGGCTCCTAGCAGCTGACAGAGGACTGGTATCCTGGAGCAGAGGTGGCTAGGGAAGGGTGCCCGAGATGAGTCTGAAGAGGAGGGCCAATTTGGACCTTGGAGGCCAGAGTATGGAGTTTGGATTCTCATTTATGTCGAATGGGTAGCCACTGTTACTGTCCTAATAAATACAGGAAGAAAGCAAAGGGGAGGCCAGATATTATAAGCATGGTCATCTGGGCAGCTTCACACTCTCCAGGGAACTGCCAGTCCACTCCCTGCAGATCACTGGGGGAAAAGATCGAACAAAGAGAGAGATGGGTGCATGGGCAGTGAAGTTGGGGTGACGTAAGGGAGATGCTTGTCTGTCTAGCCTGGGGAACCGTGGATTGGCTAGTGGGTAGACCCCATCAGAAGTGTGCAAAATCTTGGAGAGTTAATTGGTTAGTTTGAAGAAGTTCTTGGTTAAAATCCCCAAAGAGTTCCTTGGTGTTGTTCCCTCTTGTTCACGCTTGCTCTCTTGCTCCATGACCCACACTCACAGTGCACCCGCTTGCTCTCTTTCACAGCCACATGGCCTTAAGCAGCCACACGGCTCATGGCCATGTGGACCCCACATGCAATGGACTGCAGCTGGAAACACAAGCTAAATTAGCCAAATGCTGGACTGGACTGGACTTTAATATGGAACAGAAACTATGGGCAGTGGCCTTAATTCTGGCCTTGCTAAAGACAAGATTGGACTCTTTCATGGAGAGACAGACACAGATGGGACCTTTGAGGGGAACCCCCTTAATTTTATATCATCAATAAAGCTTTCCATGAAACCCCATCTTCCTGTGGGTAACTCAGGAAATTCTTTTTCTTGTGGCACTGCAAGATTTCCATTTCCACCAATAACACCATCAAGTTATTTATTTATTTATTTATTTATTTATTTATTTATCTATCTCTTATCCCCTCACCACCTGCCTTCCCTCATAGTTGGACAGTCTATTCGATGCTTCAATTACTCTGTTTCTGTTTTTGTTCATCAGTTTATTTTTTTTTCTTTTTTTTTCTTTTTTTAATTTTTTTTTTGTTTTTTATTTTTTTTATTTTTTTTCTTTTCTTTTTTTTATTTTTGTTCATCAGTTTATATTGTTCATTATATTCCACAAATGAGTCAGATCATGTGATATTTATCTATTTGGGACTGGCTTATTTTGCTTAGCATAGTGCTCTCCATGTCCATCCATGCTGTTGCAAATTCTAATAGTTCCTTCTTTTTTATAGCAGCATAATATTCCACCATGTAGATATACCAGTTTTTTAATCCACTCATCTGCTAAAGCAGATGAACTTAGGCTGCTCCCAAATCTTAGCTATTGTAAATTGTACTGCTATGAACATAGGGCATATATCCTTGACATGATATGATTTTAAAGAGCACTGAATATTGTGTGGAGAATGTTAGAGATAAGGGAGAACAGAAATAGGGAAATTGGTTTAGGTGTCCAAGCAAGAGATGGTGGGGACTTAGATTATGATGGTGGCAAACTCTAAAATCCCGTTTTGTTTGCAATTAATTGGCAATGAGAAAGTAGTTCTGAATACTGATTTGGAAGTGTTGCTTACTTGTATTTTGCCCCCAAAGCACACATTTTCCTATCTTTGTTAAAAATTTATAACTAAAGGCCCCAAACGTTGTGTGTGTGTATAGGAGTTGATTGAGGGTGGAAGGACTGTAGTAAATGGAGATTGATTGGGAAGAACAGGCTGAGGCCACACTGCTGTGTAGAATAAGGCAGAGGCACATACTGTAGCCTCTGGGAACTCCGCCAAGTTTGGGAAGTGTTACACATGCTGTATAGTCATCTCTTGGTCAAACTGGGGAAGGAAAGATGTATAAGCTATTTGTTTGCTTTGGAAAGTCTAAGATATAAGAGCAAGAGGATATTATTTGCATGAGGGTCTCAAAGCTTCTTAAAAAATTATACTTCCTAAAGAAAGTAAGAAGAAAGACTTTTTCTAAGAATTGTGAGGGAATAGATGGGGCTGCTAAGGAGGGCAGGAAACTCTTCTTATGATAGCAGAAAACCAAAAGATGTGTCTATCTGTGAGGAATTACTATGACACCAATCAAGGCTCCCCTGGCCTCATCGCTGAAGAAACTTGTTTTTAGTTCTTAACAAAAAAAATAGCGAAGCCCTAGCTGCTTTGGCTCAGCGAATAGAGCGTTAGCCTGTGGACTGAAGGGTCCTGGGTTTGATTCCAGTCAAGGGCAGATGGCGGGCTCGATCTTCAGTAGGGGATGTGCAGGTGGCAGGCAATCAATGATTTTCTCTCATCATTGATGTTTCTATCTTATTCCTCTCCCTTCCTCTCTGAAATCAATAAAAAACGTATTTTTTAAAAAAAGAAAATAGTGAAGCTGGGGAAAAAAAAGGCTGCCTCTTGGAGGCTTAAATTGCCTTAGCCTGGGGGCTACTTTACAGCTAAACAGCAGTCTTAATCACCAGCAGGAAGAGGAAGGAAATCCCCAGGGACTGTGAGTGGAGCCACAACAGGACTAGGGAAGACTGCTGCAGTCCTGCCTGGAGCCCTGGCAGAAAGCTGATCCTGGAGCAGCAAGAAGGGTGCCCAGAGCCTCCTAGGAAGGAAATCAGAATGGGAACTTAGAGCCAAATACTGCTGCTCTTGTCATCCACATACTCAAAAGCCCCAGGCACAGCCTGGGAAAATGAAGGTTACATTTGGTGGGATGGAGTGAGAATCATTGCAGCCTAAATCAAGCTGTGGAATCTTCTTTGGAGATTTACAAGAATTAATTAAATAAATGTTTAGTCTAGAAATAGTTTACATCCAGATCTGCTTAGAGGAGAGAAAATAGATCAGGGAAACTTCTAGCCCCCCACAACTGCTGCTCAACATGAGAGAACAACCACAGTCACACAGAGATATTATGTTCTTTCCTCTCACATGTGGTTGACCAAATGTGTTAACTCAAAAAAGAAGCTCCCTGCCTGGCTGGTGTGTCTCAGTGGTTGAGCGTCGACCTATGAGCCAGGAACTCACGGTTCAATTCCCTGTCAGGGAACATGCGTGGGTTGTGGGCTCGATCCCCAGAGTGGAAGATACAGGAGATAGCCCATCAATGATTCTCATCATTGATGTTTCTATCTCTCCCTCTCCCTTCCTCTCTGAAATCAATAGAAATATATTTTTAAAAGAAAAAGAAAAAGAAGTTCCCTAATCAAGATTTCAGATCAGCCCTGGCCCGGACTGCTAAGTGATTAGAGCACCAAAGGATCGTGGGTTTGATTCCAGTCAAGGACATGTACCTGGATTGCAGGTTACCCGTCGAGGTGGGAGTAGGTGTGGGAGGCACCAATTGATGTGGCCTCTCTCACAATGATGTTTCTCTCTCTTCAATCCTCCCCCCCTCCCCCCGCTTCATTCTCTCTAAAATCAATGGAAAATATATTCTCCAGTGAGGATTAAAAAAAAATTTAGATCAGGCGTAGGCTAAAAGAGGTTTCAGCAATGTTTCCTTTCTTCGAGCTCTTGGTCTTGCAAGCCCTTGTGCAGGCTAGTTGTGAGGGCTCTACATAGGTCTACCTGGCTGCTCACCAGTTCCTACCGCATGTTGATGTCCACTCTGGTTCTTCAGCCATACTTGTAAAAAGCATCTAGATTTTTCCAAAAAGGCAAGTCAGAAGCCCTCTGAAGTGACTGACATGCTATATCACATTGAAACACATTTGGCTTTCTAAAATGTCTCCGAAATGAATCACACACATTGCTTTCCATTTTTGGAATAGACAAGAACTAGTCTGGCATGTCCAGCAGGCTCATCTGGCTTCCAGAATCTGTGCTGCTGTGTACGTATGTGCATTTCTCTAAGGAAAACTAATTAACAGTGCTTTCATCTGTCAGAAGTAGTTCTTTATTTAATTATTCTTTCATCACCTTCACAAATTCACATCTAGTTCACAGCAACATTTTGGAGGAGCAGTATATGTGAGCCAATAAAAATGAACCCATGAAAAGGTGTTACAAAATCACGTTAAGAAAACATTAAAAAGTTGAATAAGAAAATAAATTTTACAGCCAAGATATACCTTAAATACAACAAGAAATACATACAAAAAAAGTATGCTCACTTAATCCTTGTAAAAGATGTAGACTTAGCCAATGGGAAAAGAGAGATAGAAGCATGGATATCAAAACATGAATTAAATTATTGCAAAACACCAAGACTTTATGATGGGAAACAGAGAAGTGTGGACATGGGCATGTGAAAGGACTTACTTAAGGCTATAATCAAAGGCCATGACAACAGAAGGCACTGGCATTTGTGCTTCCCCACACAGTTTGGTCCTATGTTGTCAGGCCAGATGTAGCAGATTCTTTAAAGAGAGGGAAGAAAACAAAAACAATGGGTTAAGGGAAATAAATTCTAAGCCAGAAGTGTAAATAATGTGAGATTGGTGTTTTTGAAAGCCAATGCTATCTAAAAGGGTAAAAAAAATCAAAGTCTTTGTTCCTAAAATTATTTTTAAGAAATATTAACTAGAACTGAACATGTTGAATTAAACAACTATTAATATTTGTTTTTTTTTAAATATTTTTTATTGCTTTCAGAGAGGAAAGGAGAGGGAGAGAGAGATCGAAACATCAATGATTAGAGAGAATCATTGATCGGCTGCCTCTGGCACACCCCACACTGGGTACTAATTCCCAGTCAGGGTTGCGGGCATGTGCCCTGACCAGAAATTGAATCATGACCTCCTGGTTCATAGATTGACACTCAACCACTGATCCATGCAATCTGGGTGGTGTTTGGTGTTGTTGTTTTTAAAACAAAAAAACATTTGAAGAGACTCTGGAATTGATTCATCTCCAAAATCCCTGCCTTACCTATTTCTATCAGCAAACACTTTATGTCCCATACCTCAGAGAAGAGGGCTTCCCTTCCTCTCCCTACCTTTTCTCAACTTCCTTGTAGAATAAAGAAATAGCCAATTTAAACGAACATTTATTGTGTACCTATTTTGTGGCCTACAGTGTGCTAAATACTAGAAAATCAGCCGTGAATAAGACAGACAGTAATAGTGTCCCCAAGGAGTTTAGGTTCTAGTGATGGAGGACAGGCAAGAAACATGGAAAAGAAATGAATAAGCACTTCAGGTGCTAATAAATGTTATGAAGAAGCTATAATAGGATATTGAGGTGAAGGTGACTGGGGAAACGTGGTATGACTTTAGTTGCAGTACTCAGGGAAGGACTCTGAAAAAGTGACATTGGGGTCATACTTTACCATCCCTCCCTCCCTCCCTCCTTCCCTCCCTCCTTCCCTCCCTCCCTCCCTCCCTCCCTCTCTCCTTCTCCCCTCTCTGTATGGATTCTTTCATAAAATCTCAGCAGCAGGGTAGCCAGACTTCTTACCTGATGGTTTAAGGCTCCCAATAACACAAAATAGAATCTGCTAGGTCTCCTTAAAGTTGAGGCCTGGAAGTAGCACAGTGTCACTTTTGCTATATGCTATTGGGTTGAAGCAAGTCACAGGCTTAGTCCAGATTTAAGGGAAAGTGTGTGACCACTGGGAGATGTGGTTCACTAGGGGCCATAATGTAACAGACTGACAAGGAAAATAAGGAAGAAAAAATAGAATAAAGCTGGAGATGTTGGAAGCAGGGATGTTAGACTAGGATATAATATGCATACCACGAGGCACGCTCTATCTTTTTTAATTGATTTTAGAGAAAGAGATGAAGGGAGGGAAGGAGGAAGGGAGGGAGGGGGAAGAGGGGGATATATATATATATATATATATGTATTAGTTGCTCTACTGATTTATGCATTCATTGGTTGCTTCTAGTATGTTCTCAGACCAAAGATTGAACCTGCAACCTTGGTGTATCGGGATGATACTCTAACCAACTGTGCTACTCGGCCAGGGCTAAGGCATGCTCACTTTTTAAAGGTGAACTACAAATTGGACTCTAGGCATTCCCCAGCAGCCAAACAGACCAGTTAGGATTAAATAAGTTATTAAAGAATTCCAAACAACCCTGATATACAATAAAGTAACATTATTAATGTAATGAATCACAATAATAATAATTATTATTATTGCAATGGTCTAAATGATAATGATGACAGAACTAATACAGATAGGAATAGGATACAAAAAGGGAGAAATATTTGGCTTCTAATTAGATGTGAAATGTAAGAGAGGATTATTATTAATTTTATTACATATAGAATTTCTTTGGAATTATGTAGAAAGCTGTCTTTATTTTTAAGAGATGTATACTGAAGTTTTAGGAATTAGTCATCATGATCTCTATAATTTACTTGAAATGCTTTAGCAAAAAAAGAACAAATACAGTAAAATACTAATAATTGTTAAATTGAAATGATCTATCATTGTTGATTTACTACACTGTCTTCTCTGCTTTTCTTGTACTTGAAATGTCTACCTAGGAAAAAAGTAAAACAAATACACCCAACATTTATCAATTGCCTTCTATATTCTAGGTTCTGTTTTATGAACTTGTGAACATCAGCAAATAAAATAGTTCAAAATCACACTATAGTGGAGAAAGACCGATAATAAATAATAAAGAAGATAAACAAGAACAGCCTTGGCCAGTTTTCTCAGTGGTTAGAGCACTGGCCCACGGATTGAAGGGTTGTGTGTTCAATTCCCTGTCAAGGGCATGTACCTGGGTTGTAGGTTCCCCAGCCCCAGTAGGGGTCGATGCAGGAGGCAACCAACAGATGTTTCTCTCTCACAGATGTTTCTGTCTCTCTCCCCTTCCTTCCACTTTCTATAGAAATCAATAGAAAAATATCCTTGGGTGGGGATTAAAAAATAATAATAACAAAAAGAAAATAAATAAGAACAGCATACATACTGTATGTAAGAAGTTCTGAGTACTATGGAAAAATAGAGCATGATTAGGAAGATTGGGAGTGCAAAGATAGGGAGCAAGTACAATTTTAAACATTGTAGTGAAGGTCAGAGCAGAAGACAACTGAACAAAGACTGGAAAGATTTGAGGGAATATATATATATATATTCAGCAAATAAAATAGATCAAAATCACACTATAGTGGAGAAAGACCAATAATAAATAATAAAGAAGATAAACAAGAACAGCCTTGGCCAGTTTTCTTTCTTTCTTTTTTTAATTTATCTTTATTGTTCAGATTATTACAGTTGTTCCTCTTTTTTCCCCATAGCTCCCCTCCCCCCATTTCCCACCCCAACTTCTGTCCTTGCCCCCCCACTGTCCTAATCCATAGGTGTACAATTATTGTCCAGTCTCTTCACGTACCCCCAACACCCTTAACCCCCCAAAATTGTCTGTCCACTCCATTCTATGCCTCTGATTCTATTCTATTCACCAGTTTATTCTGTTCATCAGGTTTTTTATTCACTTGATTCTTAGATTCACTCGTTGATATATATTTGTTGTTCATAATTTTTACTTTCCCTTTTCTTCTTCCTCATTCTCAAAGGATACCTTTCAGCATTTCATAAAATACTGGTTGGGTGGTGATGAACTCTTTTAGCTTTTTCTTGTCTGTGAAGCTCTTTATCTGACCCTCAATTCTGAACGATAGCTTTGCTGGGTAAAGTAATTTTGGCTGTAGGTTCTTGCTATTCATCCCTTCTGGCCTGCAAAGTTTCTGTTGAGAAATCAGCTGACAGTCGTATGGGTGCCCCCGTGTAGGTAACTAACTGCTTTTCTCTTGCAGCTTTTAAGATTCTCTCCTTGTCTTTTGCTCTTGGCATTTTAATTATGATATGTCTTGGTGTGGTCCTCCTTCAGTTCCTTTTGTTTGGAGTTCTCTGCACTTCCTGGACTTGGAAGTCTATTTCTTTCACCAGGTGAGGGAAGTTTTCTGTCATTATTTCTTCAAATAG
>PVJC01021391.1:9138-28356 GCA_004026665.1 Murina feae
CAGAATCTGCACTCCTCTATGTTGAATGGAAACAGGAGAACCTATTTGCCCAACATGTGCTTCTAGTGACAAGATAGGGTGGGGGATAAAAAGGAAAGGGGAAGTGGAAAACTGGCGCTGTGCCTTAGGGCCTATGCTTTTTCTCATGTACTTTATTGAGAAATAATCTACATGCAATAAACTGCTCCAGTGAGTTCTGACAGCTATGCTTCCTTCTGAAACCACCACAGCATTGAGACACATAGCACTCCCAGCGCCTCCTGGGGCTGCTCTTCCTAATGCTGTCTGAACACTGACAACTGGATTCTGCGCCATGTAATGGCTGACTTGTGCCTTCAGTCAATACAGAAAGGGAGGGAGAACTAAATAGACAGCAGAGCTTTTATCTTCTTGTGATGGGTTCAATTGTGTCCCCCCAAAAAATAGATCCAAATACTAATCCGTGGCACCGGTGAATGTGGCCTTATTTGGAAATGGGGTCCTTGCAGATGGAATGAAGTTAGATTAGATCAGACTGCATTAGTGGATTACGGTGGGCCCTAAACCAAGGACTGAGATAGATAGATAGATAGATAGATAGATAGATAGATAGATAGACCCTAATATGCAAATCGACTGAACTGCGGCACGACCAGTCAACCAGTCACTATGACACACACTGATCACCAAGGGGCAGACGCTCCCTTGTTGAGGCGACCAGTAGTGGGGGGCAGGGCTGGCCAGCGGGCGGCACCAGGCCACTTTTGAGAGGACAGATGACATGGAAAACTGAAGCCCAGGTTTTCTCTGGCTAGAACCTCTAGAGATCCAGTCGAAAAAGCAGAGTTGCTCAAGTTCATAGCTGTATGCCCTTCATTTGCCTCCTGTACAATTTATTGGGAATTCCTCGGGTATTTTTCACAGTTCACTGCTTTGTGGCATGACACAGATTAGAAACATACCAGAGAACTCCCACTGCACCCCCCTTTAAAGATATACGAATGAAAATAAGGCACTCACAAGTAGTAACAGCAGGCTGTAGAACAGGGAGCTATATTTAAGAGGTTTCCCCCCTTTTTCATTGGAAGTGGCTCCATAAAGCAGTGGCGTGGAGTTAGCAAACGCAAACTGCTGAAGTTATTGAAGGTTTAGGACAGTGGGGAAACCCAGGAATGAGAATCACAGATCTAATGGGCAGTATAGGCTCAGCTACTAACTAGCCCAGTCAACTCACCCTATGCAAAATAAATCCCTATTCACCTTCAGGTCATAGCTTAAACATCACTCTTTTTAAAAATATTTTTGATTTCAGAGAGGAAAGGAGAGGGAGAGAGAGAGAGAAACATCAATGATGAAAGAGAAACATCCATTGGCTGCCTGCTGCATGCCCCACACAGGGAATCGAACCCACAACCCAGGCATGTGCCCTGACTGGGAATCAAACCATGACCTCCTGGTTCATAGATAGACACTCAAGCACTAAGCCACACTAGCCGGACTAAACATCACTCGTTTGAGAAGCTCTCCCTGACTTCTCCCGTAGCTAAATTAGCTCCATTTCATATGTTCTCTGACTCTCAGACTTTTCCTTCATGAGAGCACTTACCAAATGATAACTTTGTAGGATTAATTAGTGCAGTTATATATGTTCAAGCTCTTACATTCTCAAGATCTCCCACTCCATGAAGCAAGTGACATCACTGATGGATTTCCCATGCATTCCCAGTGCTGAAATAGCTCACACCACATAATAATAACAGCTCAATCAATAACCCTAAACGGAGCTCTCAGCCCCAGTACCTCATCTGAATTCTGGCTCTCTAGGTCCCCAATGGCTCTCAGTGGGAGGTTTCTTTATTCATCTGACATTTTGTGGAAGAACTGATCTAAACAATAATAATATAGGCATCTGCTTACCAGAACTATTGATATGTCATTAAATGCATGGCCTTTGAGTTGGGCATCCCCAAGTTTGAGTCCTAGGTGCAGTGTGGTGTAGTGTGTGGGGGCAGGGAGGGAGAGGGAAGGAGGGAGGGAGGGAGGGAGGGAGGGGGGGAGAGAGAGAGAGAGAGAGAGAGAGAGAGAGAGAGAGAGAGAGAGAGAGAACACAGACCAACCAACCTTGGATAAAGTTATTTAATTCTTCAGAGACTTGGTTCTTCCTTTAATACATGGAATTAGCAGCTATATAAAGCATTTAGTACATTTTCTGACACAGAACAAACACGTAATATCTGTTACCTATTATTAATAAAATTTATTATGATGAACTACAGAAATAAGGCACATAGTATGGCTTGTCTAGACTTGTCTATCTGTACATGCCATCATAAAATCAAGTATATAAACAATCTTAATATATAAAAAGCCAGGGGCCATCACAACCAAAACAACCAGATGGATGACCAAAAAGGCTGCATGGGGTGACCAGGTTGGCAGGGGGGTTACTGAGAGATGACCAAACAACTGAACAGCAGGTTGTATGGGGCAACCAGGCTGGCAGGGGGGTTAGTGGGGGATGACCAAATGACTGAACAGCAGGCTGCATGGGGCAACCTGGCCAGCATGAGGGGAGGGGCAGTTGGGGGCAACCTAGGCTGGCAGGGGGGAAGTTTGGGGCAACCAGGCCAGCAGGGGGGGCAGTGAGGGGTGACTAGGCTGACAAGGGAGGGCAGTTAGGGGCGATCAGGCAGGCAGGCAGGTGAGCTGTTAGGAGCCAGCGGTCCCTGATTGTGAGAGGGATCCTGGATTGAAGAGGGTACAGACTGGGCTGAGGGGGCCCTCATGCACAAATTTCGTGAACCAGGCCTCTAGTAATAGTAATAAAATCAACCCTTGATATGCATCAAGTACAATGCCAAGTGCTTTACATGGATGACACATTATTTAATCCTCACAACTGGATGAGGTAGTTATTATCGTCATTGTCCAAAGGGAGGAAACTGAGTCACTAAGAGCTTACAAACTTGCCTAAGTGAGCCAGTTAGTAAATGGTAGAGCCAAGATTTTCCCAAATTAGTTGGTCAATCAATATTGGAACCAATAAAGTAATGCCAACACACAATACTAACTGGGTGTTTGTTTGTTTTGATTTCAGAAATGAAGAGAGAAGGAGAGATAGAAACATCAATGATGAGAGAGAACCATTGATCATTTGTTTCCTGCATGCCCCACACTGGGGATCGAGCCCACATCCTGGGTATGTGCCCTGACCAGGAATTGAGCCATGATCTCCAGGTTCATAGGTCAATGCTCAACCACTGAGCCACACTGGTCGGGGTCAGGTATGGAGGAAGGGGAAGAGAGATTCATTGATCAGCTGCCTCCTGCACGTCCCCTACTGGGGATTGAACCCCACAACCTGGGCATGTGCCCTTGACAGGACTGGGACCCTTCAGTCCACAGGCCGACGTTCTATCCACTGAACCAAACCAGCTAGAACTCTAGTGCTTTGAATGTGTTCTTTTGAGCATTTTTCTTGTACTGCATGTTCCTCTTGAGTTGTGAAGCCCCAAACTGGACACAGTCCTCTTATAAGGAGTATATTCCAGCTGTGTTCAGTTTGACTTGTATGTGTTGAATAAGAAGTTAAGTCTTGCCCTAAACAATTTGGCTCAGTTGATAGAGCGTCGGCCTGCGGACTGAAAGGTCTCAGGTTCAATTCCAGTCAAGGGCATGTACTTTGGTTGCAGCCACATCCCCAGTAGGAGGTGTGCAGGAGGCAGCTGATCGATGTTTCTCTCTCATCGATGTTTCTCTTCCTCTCTGTAAAAAACCAACAAAATATATTTTTTTTAAAAAAAGAAGTTAAGTCCTCAGGGTGGTGGTAAGTACATCAAATTCTGTTATTTATGAAGTGAAGAGAGGCCAATCCTGACAACCCGAGTTCTAAGGCTATGAGAAGTTGCGGTTACTAAATTCCCTTTTATTGTTCAGAACAGCTCCTTTTGCCCAAATGAGTTGTCATCAATGGAAAGTCAGTGTTCTTGAGCCAAATGATCCTTGGGGCATTTCCAGATTTCACGTTGGAGCAAACAGTGTCTTCCTAGATGGAGATTGATCTGATAAAGCGGAGGGCCAGGAAATGATCTATTTGGCCCAAGCATGTGACGCAGGGTGGATTGTTAAGATAATGGGGAAAAAACATATATGTTTAAACTGCTTAAGAGCCTGATTTGTAGGAATAATCAACTTTGCTTTGATTGCATAAACCTTTTATTCAAAAGTCCTGAGTTCTAAATAAAACCAAATATCCTTTATTGACAATAAGTACTTACATCTATCCCAGTAGCTGCCTAGGAAAAATTTTTTTTTATCTCAGAGATGAAGGGAAAGAGACAGAAACATCAATAATGAGAGAGAATCATTGATTGGCTGCCTTCTGCATGTCTCCTACTGCAGATCGAGCCCACAACCCGGACATGTGCCCTGACTGGGAATTGAACCGTGACCTCCTGGTTCATAGGCCAATGCTCAACCACTGAGCCACACCAGCCGAGCACTAGGCAATTTTTTATGCATTCAGTATGTCCTTGAATCTACATCTCTCTCCATGACCTGGTTGTTAGTACCTCCACCAGCAGTAAGACTTATGCAAGTAGGAGAAGCACAGCACCTAGTCCATTTACTTAAGAAATGGAGATAGCGCCCTGGCCAGTTTGGCTCAGTAGATAAAGTGTCAGCCTGTGGACTCAAGGGTCCCAGGTTCAATTCTGGTCAAGGGCATGTGCATTTGTTGCAGGCACATCCCCAAGTAGGGAGTGTACAGGAGGCAGCTGATCGATGTTTCTCTCTCATCTATGTTACTAACTCTCTAGCCCTCTCCCTTCTTCTCTGTAAAAAAATCAATAAAATACATTTTTTTTAAAAGAAAAGAAATGGAAAAAGCTATGGCACAGAAATCACAAGTACATGTCCATGATATGAGAGACTGTATTCCATTTATTTTTTTACCCCCAGAGTATTCTAGGGTGCCCGATACAAGACAGGCACCCATTAAAATGGGGGGGGGGAGGGAAATGAGTGATTGAATGAGATTAATGGAGCTAGAATTCTTGCCATGTGACACAATGAGCTCACCCTCCATAACATTATTCTGAATTGCATATGTGACATTAATTCATTCAGCTCATTTCATTTTTTTAAACATCTTTATTGAGATGTAAGCCACATACCATAACATTTACCCATTTGCAGCTCCGTTCATTTTAACTCAATTTAGGCAAACAGAACTGAGTTACATATATTTATTTGAAGTCTGCTTAAAGATTTGTTGAGAAACAAGGAATATGCAGTTAAAACTAGTTTTGGAATCCATCTCTCGATTTATTTGTGAATGCATCACTTGAGACCAGTTGATAAATGAATATATTTTCCAATTTATATATTGGCTATAACTAAAAGAGAATCTTTGATACAATTTTCACAGTGATGATGAGGTTGCTTTTTTGAATCAGAATGTTGCTAGAAAAAAGAGCTCCCCAAGGAGAGTCATGGGATTTTCCAATGATTGACCAGATCCAGAGACTAAGACTTCTAAAAAGAAGCCAGATGGGTTTATTATTACCGATTTCCAGCAAGATAAAGTATTTGTTCTCACAGATTGCTTTAGTGTCCTGGTTTCACATTTATTGTTGTTTTAAAGACGAATTAAAAACATTGGAAAGGAGAGGGCCAGATAAAACATAATCCCCAACTGCCCTGGAGGAACAGAGTAATTGATAAAGGGATCTAGATCCTTGTGCACAGCCCAAAGCCCCAAGGACTGTTTGGTTGGTGGCTCTCTTTATGTGAAAAGATTTAATCCATGGTTGACCAGCTTCTTTCTCTCCTATGAGATCAAATTATTAGTCTAATGCAGAATATTATCAACATTTTCAAGGTTTTATTTTTCAATTACAGTTTACGTTCAATATTATTTTGTTTTAGTTTCAGGTACACAGCATAGTGGTTAGACAATCATGTCCTTTACAAAGTGTTCCCCCAATATTTCCAGTACCCACCAGGCACCATACATAGTTATTACAATATCATTGACTCACCCTAGCCGGTTTGGGTCAGTGGATGGAGAGTCGGTCTGCAGACTGGGAGGTCCTGGGTTCAATTCTGGCCAAGGGCACATGCCCGGGTTGTGGGCTCAATCTCTACTAGGGAGTGGGCAGGGTTAGGGTTAGGGTTAGGGTCAATCAATGATTCTCTCTCATCATTGATGTTTCAATCTCTCCTTCTCCCTTCCTCTCCGAAATCATCTAATCTAATAAAAGAGTGATATGCAAATTAACCATCACTCTGAGACATCTGAGCCACACCCACCAGCCAATCAGAGTGGCTGTATGCAAATTAACCCAGCCAAGATGGTGGCCGACAGCCATGGAGCTAGAGCAAACAGGAGGCTTCTGTTGCACTAGCGACAGAGTTGAAACTGCCTGCCTAGGCCGGCCAGGCCTCTGCTCAAGGTAACAATGTTTCAATAATAGAAGCCACGGAGCTGAAGCAAACAGGAGGTTTCATTGCCTGACTAGGCCTCTGCTCAAGGCAACAAAGTTTCAATTATAGAAGCTAAATAAACCCCAGAAACCTGATTCCAGCCAGCCTCACTGGGACGTTGGGTCAATGGGAGCTGTGGGCAGCCTGAAAACGGCCCTCATCCCCTCACCCAGGCTGGCCAGGCATCCCAGTAGGGACGTAAACCCTGAAGGGACTGTGGGCAGCCTGAAAACAGCTTTCAGCCCCTCACCCAGGCTGGCCACACCCCCATGGGGTGAGGGTTCCCACTGGGGGGCTTGGCCAGCCTGCAAACAGCCATAAGCCCCTCACCGAGGCTGGCCAGGCACACCAGCAGGTGGACATCCCCCAAGGGGTACCAGACTGTGAGAGGGCACAGGCCGGGCTAATGGACAACCCCCCCCCCCCCCCGAGTGCACAAATGTTTGTGCACTGGGCCCCTAGTTAAATATATATATATATATCATTGACTCTATTCCCTATATTGTACTTTACATCCCTGTGACTATTTTGTAACTACCAAGTTATACTTCTTAATGCCTCCACCTTTTTCTTTATTTTATTTTACTTTCCTTTCAAATGTATCTTTATTGATTTCAGAGAGGAAGAGCAAGGGAAAGAGAAATAGAAACATCAATGATGAGAGAGCATCATTGATTGGCTGCCTCCTGCATGCCCCCTACTGGGAATCAAGCTCACAACCCAGGCATGTGCCCTTGACCGGAAGCAAACCTGGGACCTCTCAGTCCACAGGCCGACACTCTATCCACTGAGCCAAACTGGCTAGGGCTCCACCTTTTTCATCAAGTCCCCAACTCCCCTCTCTTCTGTCAACCATCAGTCTGTTCTCTATATCTATGAGTCTGTTTCAATTTTGTTTGTTCATTTATTTTGTTCTTTAGATTCTACATATAAATGAAATCATATGGTGGTCTTCCCTGACTGACTTCTTTCATTTAGCATAATACCCTCTAGGTCCATCCATGCTGTCACAAAAGGTAAGATTTCATTCTTTTTTTATGACTGAGTAATAATCCATTTTATATACATACCATCGTTTTTTTATCTGTTTGTCTATCAGTGGGGTTGTTTCTATATCTTGGCTATTGTAAATAACACTGCAATGAACATCGGGATGCATATATTTTTTCAGATTAATGTTTTGAATTTCTTCATATATATACCCAGAAGTGGAATCGCTGGGTCATGAGGCAGTTCCACTTTCAATTTTTTAAAATATATTTTTATTGATTTCAGAGAGGGAGGGAGAAGGAAGAGAGAGATATAAACATCAGTGATGAGAGAAAATCATTGATTGGCTGCCTCCTGCATGCCCCACACTGAGGATCGAGCCCACAACCCAGGCATGTGCCCTTGACCAGAATCAAACCTGGGACCCTTCAGTCTGCAGGCCAACACTCTATCCACTGAGCAAACCAGGTAGGGCCACTTTTAATTTTTTTAGGATGCTCCATACTGTTTTCATAGTGGCTGTACAAATTTGCATTCCCACCAACCGTGCGGGGGGGGGGGGGGTTCTCTTTTCTTTACATCCTTGCCAAGACTTGTTTGATCATCAACTTTTTAAAGGAAGGCATTGAACTCAGCGAAACCTTCATCTGATAAGATGGAAATCACAATGAAAGTAACCTGCTGATGAGAAAGACCTTTTCTGGTATTTTGGGGGGCAGGGATAGCCAGCTTTTATGTTCTGAGGCTAAAGTACTAAAGGAAATGAAACTTCTCCCAATTTAAGGTGACCAAACGTCCCACTTTTGGCGGGACAGTCCCGATTTTTAACAATTTGTCCCGCATCCCGCGGCGTTTTAAAACAGTCCCAATTTTTGGAAAGAATGCACAACAAGCTAGGGAACAGCGGGAGAACAGGAAGGGAATATACGGTTTTCAGCGGCCAAGCGGTCAATGGTGCCCCGCTTTACCAATGTTAAAATCTGGTCACCTTACAAAATATAGCCCCTTCAGTGTGGCAACCACAGTCCACCTTGGAAATACTGATGTTCTCACCTGGCCTTTAGAGAGAAAGAGAAACTTTGGTACAGAACTCTTCACTGATCTGACCCAAATAAGATATAGTTTTGTTGTTGTTGTTTTTAAATATATTTTATTGATTTTTTTTACAGAGAGGAAGGGAGTGGGATAGAGAGTTAGAAACATCGATGAGAGAAAAACACCGATCAGCTGCCTCCTTCACTCCCCCTACTGGCAATGTGCCCGCAACCAAGGTCCATGCCCTTGACTGGGATCGAACCTGGGACCTTTCAGTCCGCAGGCTGATGCTCTATCCACTGAGCCAAACCGGTCAGGCAAGATATAGTTTTTATTAAGTGAGTCTGAGCCTCCAAATTCCTCAGTTCGAAGGCTGATGCTCTAACCACTGAGTACCCAGCTAGGGCTGAGCCTCCAAATTCTTGTCAAAGCATCTCTTGAGATATTTTACCCCAAAATGGGTGAGCATGTCTTTATACCCCCAGTCAGACAGTCAACAAATATCGAGTAACCATTCATGTCATAGGAATTTTCCTATATGCTGGACTACAGAAGCAAGCAGAAAGAAAGTGTCCCTACCTTTAAAAAAATGTATCAATTTGTAAAGGGAGGCACATAAGAAATACATAAATAAGTTAACATATAATTTCAAGAACAATTATGTACTGTAAAGAGTAGAATACAGAGGGGCTGGTGAGTTGCTTTAGCTAGGGTGATGAAAAAAGACATCTCTGAGAGTGTGGTAGCCAATTTGATTTCTATTCGCCTGAAGGGAACTCAAACTAAGACAATAACCCAAGGCAAACGGTGGTGACCCTACATACCAGGAGTAATGAAGGCCAAGTAAAGGGTGAGCCTTCATAACCCTGACACTTTCCCAAAGGCATGCTTCACCATCCTTATGGGAAAAAGCAAAGTCTAGCTTCTCTTAAGATACCAGTTTGAAGCCTTCATCACTCGCCTGGGGTAAATGCAGTGGCTCTTACCTTCAGAAGGCTAGCTATCCCAATTCACCACACAGTTCTATAAACTCTCTGAAAGGACAGTACTTCTGTGATTTCAACAAAAAAAAGTCTTTGTAAAAGAATTTCTACTTCACTTACTCTCAAAATATAGTTTCCAGAACTAAATATAGCTCTGGCATGTGTGCCATTGGCTGACATCCTGCATTGCATTCGCCTTTAAGGGCGTGTTGCTTTCTATTTCTCATGCTTTCAGACACTGCTGTCGGTGGGGATCACAGCCCTGCTGGGACAGTGCTTCATGGGAGCCCTTGTTGTCATTAATTCTTTATAAACCTTACACAAAGACTGTTGTCCATATTATGTTTTGCAAACCTTTGCCCTTGTGCTTTTGTTTTCTTTTGCAAAATCCTAAATTTGGTGCTTAGACTAATTTGACCTCAAAATATATCATCTTTTAAATAAATATAAGACTTGACAAGGTCCAGAAACTGGTGCTGAAATGGAAGTCAGGATCCTCTCCAGTTCTCTGAGGACAGGTCAACAGAGCTACAGTTATCCCAATCACTCAAGGGGGGAATAAAACACTCTATTTTGGGGAAGAAAAATAAACATTCAAGGAGACTATCTATTGGGAGGGTGCAGGAGAGAGATCCATGAGATCTCAGTAAGTGTTACCTGAATCCATCTGCCCAAATCTTTTGAGGCGTTTTCTGGTGTCTATTTCACCCTGGGCTGTAAAGATCAGTCCCAGTGCCATGATTTCTCGGTCATAAACATCCAAGAAAATTCCAAATGATCAGCAGTGAGTGGACTCATTAAACTTGACTCTGAGATTCAAGAAACTACTCCTGACTCCAACTAACCATGTTACTTTGGTCAAATCTCTAAAGAACCTCACTTGCTAGTCTGACGGTGAAGGCCATGATGAAATGCTACTAACATGTCAGCCATCTTTGTTCCCTCATTCATCCACAGTGAGAACTGTGTAAATATCAAATGCCATCGCCCTCATAGTAGAATTAGCCTTTAAAAGAAAATAAACATGTGTCTTACAAAGCAAAGCTTTATATAACTTTTATTTCTTGTTAGGCTTTGAAGGAAAATTTGTAGAACACAATTTCTAAGCCATTCCCCTCATTATTTCCACGGAAACCACAAGGGGAATTAAATAGGAGTGCTCAACAGTTATACAAAAAACTTGCATGGAAAAATAGCAGCTTTGTAATGAATGTTGTGAGTACTGCGGCACTCAAAACATTCTATTCTAGAGAGGATAGAATGCTTTTGAAAAGCGGGGCTGAACGAACAAGATGAATGAAGATACTGACTCTGGGAGCATATAAAGTTTGTGTATATCAGTAGATGCATCCTAGGGCCAGGTTGTTGAGCCTGATGAGCTATGAGACGCAGACATAAATTCGTAGTTGCAGAAAGATAATTGTTTAGAATAAAGACTGAGAGCTGAGAGGGAAATGGCTGAGGGGGAAAAATGTCATCAACTCAGATTGTTTCCTCTCTCCCCTCCCCTCCCATGTTTCTATTCCTAGAAAAATGGAAATAGGGAAGGGGAGGGAAATAAAAGGGGGGGTGTCCAGCCAGTATTGCACAGCGGTTGCGCATCAACCCATGAACCAAGAGGTGACTGGTTTGATTCCTGGGTCAGGGCACATGCCCAGATCTCGGGCTTGATCCCCAGTAGGGCGTGTGCAGGAGGTAGCTACTCAATGATTCTCTCTCATTAATATTTCCCTCTCTCCCTCTCCCTTCCTCTCTTAAATCAATAAAAATATTTTTAAATATAAAATAAGAAAGGATGGTGAGTCAGAAATTGCAAGCTGACATGTTGCAAAGGGCTTTGCACTCTCTCAGAAAGTATGCAGAGGGATGCAGTGAGAGACGACCAATGAGAAAGCTCTCTAACCTCCCATTACAGGCATGGCTGGCTGTTGACTACTGCATTGCTAGAAAACTTACATCATTCTCTTCTTTAAGGACCACTAGCCAGCAAATCATACAAATAGCAAGTATATCTGAGAGGTGATGAAGTAAAGGGTAACAAGCATAGATTATGGGCTTGTTTTTGTGGGTTTTATTTTTTTTATTAATCCTCATCCGAGGACATTTTTCCACCAATTTTTAAAGAGGGAAGAAAGGAGAGGGAGAGGCAGAAAGAAACATCAATGTGAGAGTGTCACATCAATTGGTTGCATCCTGCATGCACCCCAACCAGGGCCAGGGAACCTACAACCGAGGTACATGCCCTTGACCAGAATCAAATCTAAGACCCTTCAGTCCACAGACCAATGCTCTGTCCACTGAGCAACACCAGCCAGGGCTACATGATGGGTTTGAACTCGAGCTCTACTTCTTACCAGCTCTGTGCCTCCACTTCCTCTGCTAAAAATTAGGACAATAGCCACCTTTGCTCCTGGGCTCTTATAAACATTCTCTTGTAAAATGCTCAGAACTGCGCCTGGCACATCAGGAACACTCGATGGGCATTTAAATGAATAAGTACAATCACTCCTGTTACTCTTTTTTTCTGTGATTTCATAGGTTAATCAGCTGATAGAAAAAGGAAATATTTTTGATTGCTCATAATTCATACTTCAATTTCTTTCTTTCCAAGTGTTTCTGTTTAAAAGAGTAATTCATTATCCCTGGCTGGTTTGGCTCACTGGGTAGACATTGGGCCTGTGGACTGAAGAGTCCTGGGTCCAATTCCAGTCAAGGGCACATGCCCAGGTTGTGGGCTCTATCCCCAGTGAGGGGCGGTGTGAGAGACGGCTAGTCAATGATCCTCTCTCATCATTGATGCTTCTATCTCTCCCTTCATCTCTGAAATCAGTAATAAATATATTTACAACAGTACTAGTAATTCATTCTAATATTTCCATTTATCTTTACAATTCTGGGGAAATTCTCTAATAAAAATTTCCACCAAGAATTTTTTTTTTCTAAAATGAAACTGGTCTTCAGAAAGTTGATGCATTCCATGATGGCTACCCAATATTTTTGCCCCTACATAGCATGGACACATGCCTCGGAGGTACTGAGGACTTTTCCCCCTGCCATTGTGATTTTATGGAAATGTTTCTAATGAGCAGTGCTGCCTCTGAAGCGGAACACGCTTATTCTGTGGAAAATGTAAGTAACACTTGGCATGGAGAAGAGCAGGACAATTCTGAGAAATAAACCAAAATATTTATATATTTTTCCACAAAAGATGTGTGCCAATGATCTTAGGATATATAGTAAAATGAGCTTTGCCCTCGATGCTAAGAATTACAGTCATTTGCAACAACGTCAAAGATGCCATAAGCTTCCCCTTTGTTACTGAGTTGCCACAAAAACGTGAGTTGAGTCAACTGTGTTCTTAGCACTATCTTTAGCTGCTAGTCTGGTGCTCCTTGTTCGAGCCAGACTTCTCTTATTAACTCGAAATTTTGGTGGGGGGTTAAATGTAAAATAGCTGTTTTATTATTCTTCATAATTTGACAAAGATAATTTTAAGTTAATACTGATCTTGGAATTTATTCTGTTTCTTACACTACTCTGCTTTTATCTAGTTGCCTGGTATTGTTGTATCTTCAGTTTGAATATCATGTAAATGATTTACATTGGATGAATTTTCTTTCCGCAAACATCTTGATGCTGGTTTTTCCCCAAAGAAAGTACTTAGAATGGAATTGTACTAAATTTCAAATTTAAATTTAGTTCCTTAGTAAAGGAACTAAAAGAACATAACTGTTTCACTACATAATTTCTTACAAATTTAATGTTAAGCTAGTAGGTTCTTTAAGGAAAAAATAATATGTTTCTCTTCTAAATCATAATCTATAGTGTCTCCCAATCATTTTTCTGAACATCTAATACACATGTATACATACAGACATATATATGCATATACATGTATACACATAGATGTTACAAATATGCCCACTTAGCTTGCTTCAACATATAATATTTTCATAATGGTTTGTAATGTGAAGTTACTTCTCTTCAGTAAATGACAGGAGACTTGAGCACAGGGACTTTAAAATTTCACCCTGCCCAGCCAGTATGGCTCAGCAGTTGAGCATCAACCTATGAACCAGGAAGTCATGGTTTGATTCCTGATCAGGGAACATGCCCAGGTTGCAGGTTCAATCCCCAGTGTGGGGTGTGCAAGGGGCAGCCAATCAATGATTCTCTCTTATCATTGATGTTTCTACCTCACCCTTAATTATCAACAAGAAAGATAAATATTGGATGATCACATCCAAAAGCCATAAGACATTGAGGTAGACTTCACATAAAATTGCTCATTTAGTTTTCATTTCTCCATTAAGCAGATCATGCTTTAGTATATTATTCTACAGAAAACATAAATTCTGCTCAGAAAACTGCTATAAACAGTCCTGAAGAAAGCAATCTGAGGTCTATCCACTAACCCAGTGGCCTTCCTCCTAAGGTATGCTTTCCTACTGGGAGTCAGCATACACTCCCGGTTAAAGACACCCCTTCCTCCAGGCAGATATATTTCTATCTCATGCCTGTGGCCAAGAATCTGGTGCATGCAACCTAAGAAGCAAGTCACACAAGCCCTTGACACCAAGCTCCCTGGCAATGATCTCCCAAGGACACACCGAGCAGCCATCCTTGGCTCACGGGAGCACACACTCGTGCAGATCAGCACTAACCTTCTCCTTTGAGCGTGCCATTTTCCTTAGTTTTTTGTGTAGAATTAATTCCAATAGTCCTGTCTTAGTCACTTCAGGCTGCTATAACTAAGTGCCATAGACTGATGATTTATAAACAACACAAATGTATTCCTCATAGTTCTGGAGGCTGAAGATCCAAGATCATGGCAACAGCATGGTCACGTTCTAGCTCAGGCCCTCTTCCAAACTGCAGCTGGCTGTCTTCCCGGTGTGGCAGGAGGAGGTCAAGGGACCCCTTTTTTTATAAGGTCCCTAATCCCATACGTGAGGTCCTCCTAATACCATCCTACTGTGCGAGAGGATTTCAACATATGAATTTGGGGAAAACACATTCAGTTCATTGCAATTTCAATCTGCACGCTCAGGATGCAAGTGGATTGACTTGGACTTTGAGTTTTTGTCATTTTTGGTTTGTTTGTTTAAATATATTTCTATTGGTTTCAGAGAAAAGAGAGAGGGAGAGATAGAAACATCAATGATGAGAATCATTGGTCAGCTGCCTCTGCACGCCCCCTACTGGGGCTCGAGCCCCCAACCTGGACATGATCCCTTGACTGGAATCGAACCTGAGACTCTTCAGTCCACAGTCCGACACTCTATCCACTGAGCCAAACCAGGGCTGGCACTTGAGTTTTGACTGGATGTGTTCCAATGTTTCTATTTTCAGGGCACCCTTTGAATACCCATCAGTGTGGATAACAACAGCTGCATTCTAGAGAATATAACTTCTAATGGGAATTACAGAAGTTAAATAAAACTGTATTTCCTTTGTGCCACTGTCTAGGAAAAGACAAGCAAATATTTTCCCTCTACAACTATTTTTTTATATTTTAGAAAATAACATTAGTATATATTTTGCCCATCTCACTTCAAGCACAATGAGAAAAGACAGAAGCTTCTTAATACCAGTTATTTTGAAAGCAATCTTGAGTCTACAACTGGGGGAAATGAAGTAGCCCCTAAGGACTAGAGGGGAAGTAAATGGTCAGCTTAGGGAAGGTGCTTAGAAATTCCAGGATTATCAGAGAGGAGTGCAAGCCACATAAAATGGAACAGAGGGAGGAGGGATGCCGTTTAGTCTAGAACTTACAAAGCCCTGGTCAGACAGGGTAACATGCCTCCCCTGGCAAAAGAAGAACTAAATCTCCTCCAGCTATGAAGTGAACAATTTAAATAATTTTGATTTTTAAAAAATTGAGTATTTCACCCAATCAGCATGGCTCAGTGGCTGAGTGTCGACCTATGAATGAGGAGATTATGGTTCTATTCAAGATCATGGTTCGCAGACTTGTCAAACTATAGTAGGAAGGCTGGGGAGGATTGGGGGTTGGGGGAGGGGGTAAGAGATCAACCAAAGAACTTGTATGCATGCATATAAGCATAACCAATGGACACAAGACACTGGGGGGGTAGGGGAGGCCAGGGGAAGGTCAAAGGGGAAAAAAAAAGAGACATATGTACTACTCTTTGTAGTATTTTAAGCAATAAAACAAAATTTTAAAAAAAAAGATCACGGTTCAATTCCCAGTCAGGGCACGATTCCCAATGTGGGGCATCTCAGAGTCAGCCAATAGATGATTCTCTTTCATCATTGATGTTTCTATCTCTCGCTCCCTCTCCTTTCTTCTTTGAAATCAATAAAAATACATTTTAACCAAAAAATGCAGTATTTCCTTTTTGTGGTTGCATGAAAAATTTGAACTAATTGAAGATTTGGGGTATTCATTGGGCACATTCCCCCATTCAAGTGGAAAAAAAAGCACTGAAGAGGAAATGAGAAGGGAAACACCAAAGGAACACATTTCATACTAGTGTACAACATGGTGGGCCAAAATAGAACTCTGAAAAGCATTTGCAAGATTTATTATGCTAGCAATTAAAGCAGCTAGAAACAAGCAGGTTAGTGCAGAATAACAGAATTTTAGAACCAGAAGTTATCTTTTTTTTCTAAAGGGGAGGTCACCTTTTATTAAATTTTATTTTTGAAAATATTTTTTTATTGATTTCAGAAAGGAAGGGAGAGGGAGAGAGAGAGAAAAAAATATCAATGATGAGAGAGAATCATTGATAGGCTGCCTCCTGCATGTCCCCTACTGGGGATGGAGCCTGCAATCCAGGTACGTGAGCTTGACCGGAATTGAACCTGGGACCCTTCAGTCCACAAGCCGATGCTCTATCCACTGAGCCAAACCTGCCAGGGCAAACCAGAACTTATCTTGGCACCAGTATAACTCATCTTCCTTCAGTCATAGAGGAAACTAGGGCGACACTCAACCTGAGCTGGGTTTAGCGTCTTTGTATATAGGGTTCTTATGCCTAAGTCTTCTGACCTGCTGGCTTACCCTGCCCTTGAGAATTCAAACAGAGCAGCATTTTTTTAAGGTCATGGCCATATTAAACAAAATAAAAATCAGATACATCACAATCATCAATCCAGAAGCCTTCTGCTCAACTGTCAGAGACAAATTAATTTTACTCTCTGATATCTCTCCTGCCTCTCCCCTCCTCCACCCCATTACTGTCATTGCCATGGACCAGGCCCTCACCATCTCACTCTTGACTGTTGCTCCTATACTTGTGTCCCTGATCCCAGCCTCTTCTCTTGCAATTGCATTCACCTGGTCACAAAGTTTTGTTTCAAGAATTCAAAGTTTATCAGGATGCTCTTCTAGTTGGTCACCAGAATGACTGTTACCAGCTGTCCAAAGCATGTGTGGTCTTAGCCAGCCACAACCCAGCCCTTACTTAGCATGCCATCCTCACACCCTTCCACTCTCCTAAGGACATGCCTGGCTGCTATTAAGACACACCTTATCTTTTCACACTTCAGTATCTTTAAGAGGCCTTTTCCTCTTTTTTTAGAATGTAACCTATGACCTCCTTTAAAATGTCTAACACACCTGCTTCAAGAATGAAGGCCCAGCCTTAACCGGTTTGGTTCAGTGGATAGAGCGTCAGCCTGTGGACTCAAGGGTCCCGGGTTCGATTCCGGTCAAGGGCATGTACCTTGGTTGCAGGCACATCCCCAGTGGGGAATGTGCAGGAGGCAGCTGATCAATGTTTCTCTCTCATCAATGTTTCTAACTCTCTATCCTTTCTCCCTTCCTCTCTGTAAAAATTCAATAAAATATATTTTTTTAAAAAAAGAATGAAGGCCCAGTTTGAACATCACTTCTATAAAGTCTCCCTCTTGGTTTTTTGTTTGGTTTTAATGCTTTTTCTTTTTATTATTATTATTATTTTTAATCCTCACCCGATGATATTTTTCCATTGATTTTTAGAGAGAGTGGAAGAGAGAGGGAAAGACAGAGAAATATCGATGTGAGAGAAACACATCGATCAGATGCCTCCTGCACGTTCCCCAACCAATGTCCTTGACTGGAATCAAACCTGGGAGCCTTCGGTTCACAGGCCGATGCTCTATCCACTAAGCCAAATTGGCTAGGGCTCGGTCTTGATTCTCATAACCTTCAGCGCATGCCTGCATTATTGCATTTTCCACAGTATGTTGTTAGTGTGGCAGTCTCTCCTCCAATAGACTGTAGAGCACAAAGGAACTGACTTTACTTGCTATCCTAGTATTCGGCACAATACTCTGAGTAGGTGCTCAAGAAACAGTCATTTAATTGAACTGAATGGACCTAGTTTTGTTGAACCATGTCAAAAAATAAAGCAAGATATTTAAGACACTATGTTAAGCATTTTTAAAAAATATATTTTTATTAAGTTCAGAGAGAAGAAGGGATAGGGAGAGAGAGATTGAAACGCCAATGATGAGAGAGAATCATTGATTGGCTGGCTCCTGCACGCCCCCTACTGAGGATCGAGCTTGCAACATAGGCATGTGCCCTTCTCTGGAATCGAACCTGGGACCCTTCAGTCTACATGCTGACGCTCTATCCTTTAAGCCAAACTGGATAGGGCTATGTTAAACATTTTAAATTAACTTCTACTTATTTTTTGTTTGTTTGTTCTTTTAATGAGGAAAGAAAGAGGACCCTAACTTATTTCACTCAAAACCAAGAACAATAATGTTTCCTGGAAAGTGTTGGGAAAATTAGCTCTATTTACAAAGAAAATTTATTTGAATTGCTATCTCAAACCATTGTGACCTCAAAATGAATTAAAAATCCAAAAATTAAAGTCACCCATGGAAGAAAAAAGGGGGGGAAAGAGAAAAAAATAATAAAGTCACCCATGGAAAAGCCGTACTCAGAACTGAAAGTACCGAAAAATGCATAAATCTTAAACACAGAGCTTAAGTAAAATCGTAACAGAATCAAATCTAGAATACAACAGCGTTTATGTAAATGGAAATCATAAATATAAAAATACAAAACAACAATGAATACTTCCCAGGATACTTTCTTATCCAAAGACCTATATTAACTACATTGCGGTGAATGCCTAAGGCAGGGCACAAAATGAAGAAAAAACTTATCAAATGAAAAGAGGAAAGAGATATTGCTTGGACTGATGATCATAGTGGACTATAAAAGAGGATTTTTTTTCAAGAGTACACTCATATGTAAAGATATATATTGAACCACTGGGATGGAAAATGAAGGGGAAAAATACAATTTTTTTTTAAGAAGAAAGTTATTTTCATTTTTTTGTTTTTTTAATAAATCTTTATTGTTCAGATTATTACAGATGTTCCTTTTTTTTTAAAACCCCCATAGCTCCCCTCCACCTGATTCCCCCCCTCCACCCTGTGCCCTTACCCCCACCCCTGTCTTCGTCCATAGATGTAAGATATTTGTCCAGTCTCTTCCCATACCCCTCACACCCCCTTCCCCCTGAGAATTGTCAGTCCATTCCCTTTCTATGCCCTTACTTCTATTCTATTCACCAGTTTATTCTGTTCATCAGATATTTCTATTGACTTAATTGTTATATTTCCTGGTTGATAGGTATTTGTTGACCCTTTGTTGTTCATAGTTTTTATCTTTACCTGTTTCTTCTTCTTCCTCTTCTCAGAGAATGTCCTTCAACATTTCAGCTAATCCTGGGTTGGTGGTGATGAACTCCTTTAGTTTTTCCTTGTCTGTGAAGCTCTT
>PVJC01021392.1:0-15620 GCA_004026665.1 Murina feae
CGAGGAATCTGACACCATGCCTGATGAATAGCACTGTCCAGTTCTGTGAGATTTGATGGTTGTGGAACCAGCTGCCTGATGGCTCTTTTAACTTCGTCCCACAAATGCTCAATTGGATTGAGATCTGGTGATTGTGGGGGCCACCTAAGCAAGGTAAAGTCTCCCTCATGTTCTTGAAACCACTCCTGCACAATATGAGTACCTTGTCTTGGCTGAAGAAGCCATCTCGATGGGGATACACCATCCACATGATAGGATGAACTTAATCAGCAACGATACTTAGGTATGTTGTGCTATTCAGACGTTGTTCCACACCAATTAAAGGGCCCAAATCATACCAGGAAAACTTGCCCCAAACCATAACACTGCCCCCACCAGCTGGAAGGGTTGTAGTCATGCATTTAGCGGTGCATGCTTTCATGATGTTTCCGCCAAATTCTCACTCTGCCATCTGCATGGTGCAAGTGGAAACATGATTCATCGAACAACATGACTTTTTTCCAATGCTCGACTGTCCCAACCTTGTGTTCCTGTGCGAATTGGAGATGTTTTATCTTGGTAACTGCAGACAGCAAAGGTGTTTGAAGAGGCCTTCGGTTTCCATATCCCATACGATGCAATGTATGGCTAATTTGCCTACAAACGTCAGGTGATCATAATAATTTGGCCATTCACGTTCAAATATATCCCACATTCAAAGGCTGTAAAATCACATTGTTTACCTGTATCTTCAGAAAAAAAATCACTTCTACTGTCGTGGTAAACAATCTGCTTCCCCATTTATAATGGTCTGGCCCTCTAGCAACTTCAGCGAGAAATTATAGCTAATTTGCCTACAAATGTCAGGTGGTCATAATAATCTGGCCATATATACATACATACACACATACACACTTAGAAATGCAAGTTACTTATCTATTTATCTATTTACATTATCCCAGTATATTTTATATTTATTACAAGTTAAAATAATATTTTTTATATGTTGGGTTTAACAAAACATGTTATTACAAGGATTTCACCTGCTCTGTTTATTTTTGTAAAGGCTTTTTATTACATTTGTGGCTGGCATTCTATTTCCACTGGCATGGAATTCCTTGATAAAGGCAGCAGGGCCTGACCCTGGATGAGCCCACAGCCATGTCTCTCCACTAACACAGACACCTCCTAAAAGCCCAGGACTGCTGGCTGCTGGTGAATGGAGGCACCAGAGCGCTATGCCCTAGGACTCGGGGTGGGGGTGGAGGATGGTCTCCGGATGCGACAGGCCATCTGGAAGGCTCATAGCTCCATCATTCTGAGCATCACTTCTCCAGGAGGGGGTAACTAAAAGTACACAGCCTAGTGCTCACCTCTGGGCAGGTACATAAGGGAAGCCTAGGGAATAGGGTGAAGGAGATGAGTTTTGGGAAAAGATTTCTCTAAAGAAAAACCTTTTGAAATGCTATTATTGTTTTCTACCTTCATTTTAAGCAAGTGAAAGGGGTTCCATGAGAACCCCTTAGAGAGCTTAGTATATGTCCCCTCAGGGGATGCAGGACCAGACTGGACCCCCATCTAACACAAATACCTAAAGACCTGAGGCCTTCACTATGGGCCAATTGGGGTCCTTGGCTGGGAAGCCAGAGCAGGGCCACCAGGAAGTGTGTCTACTCTGAGAGCCCAGAAACCAGCTGAAGGCAAGAAGCCATGCTCAGTGGACACAGGAAGTGGGTGGGTCAGGGGACATTAGTATAGGAATGGTAGTAAGAGGTCCCCAGTCCTGATGCTTAATGTGCAGGTTACAGGCGCCCAAATAGCCACTTGGACAGGACTCCTCGGCCACTCCCAGAGTGCCCCCCTCCACTGTATGAGCAAGCCAGGCAGGGGTTGCAGTCACACTCCCCTTCAACCTTCCCAAAGATGGACTTTTAGCTGCACATGGTCACCTGCCTCACTTCCCTTGCAGCTAAGAGAGAGCCTGTTATTGAGCCCCACAGTGAGCAGAATAGTGTGTGGGACTCCCAGGACACCTGCTTAAGGTACCAATGCAGGTGCCATCTCCGAATCTATTTTGTTTGATTGTTCTCCACGGAGTCTCCTGTACTTTCACTTTGGGTTTGAATTGCATCCCCAGTAACAGACATATCCAAGCAACTGCAAATATTTCAATGGCTGAGAGACAAATGGAGTGGCTGGAGGAGCAGTGAGGGGCAGTCCAGGGAGCTGGCCCGGCCCCCAGATAGTGTTATGTCCTCTCAGAGCAGTGGTGCCACGATGGAGTCCAGGCAGCACACTGACACACACACACACACACACACACACACACACACGTGTCTGGTTTTAGACTCTCCAGAAAGTGGATTCGAAATCAAGTGGCAGGTCAGGACACAATGGCGAGTGCTTGCTGGTACTGGTGGTGAGGATGAAGAAAAGGAGAGAGAGTTGACAAATACTAAGAAAGTGCTAGAAGGGGGGTTGTTTATTGATCAGCCCTGGGGGCTAAAGGAGGAGGTGGGTCCTCGTGCCAGACCCAGGCTCTGGCTTTGGGAGCCTGGTGTCCAATGGGTCCATTGACAGAGAGAAAATGCTGAAGAAGGATGCATGGGGGGAAGAGATGAGCTCAGTATGACGGGTTAAGATCAGAATCTAGATATGTCCAGTAGATATTTGCACTGTTAAATATGAAGTTTAGGATGGAGCAGTCAATGATCATAATAAACAGCACTTAGTGAGTGCTTACGAAATGCCAGGTAGTACGGTAAGGACTTTCATCTACACTATTACTACCTCCTTTTCACAGATGAAAAAACTGAGGCACAAAGAGGTTGGGACCCCAGCTTGTAACCACTATGCTATGCTCCCCTCTAAGAGGGACAAAGGCTAAGACAGCATAGGTGGAGGGACGAGAAGGGCTTGTTCCACAGTGGGAGGTCACTGGGGCCTGTGACAAGAGGCAGTTTTAGTGGGAGATGTCAGGTGTCACCTGCAATGTGTGTAGGAAATGATGGGAGAAGAGAAACCCCAGAGCTGTGAAATGGAGACCAGACACAGGGCATTAGCTAGTAAAAGTAAGTCAGAGTGGAGTTTTCTTAATATTAGTGGATGAGTGGATTTAAATGCGGTCGAGAAGGGACCAACACAAAGAGGTAGAGAATACAGGAAAAGGTATGGAGTCAATGGAGTCAAATCCCCCAGGAGGCAGGGAGGGGTGGAATTTAGAACAAGGTGGAGGGATTGGCCCTGAGCGATAATAGGTGGTCCCTACTGAGGGACAAAGGAGGAAGGGTGGAAGGGAGACCAGGAAGGGTAGGAACCAAAGCAGGATACAGGTCAATGTTAACTTGCCAGAGAAGAGCAGGAAATTCTGTCTGATAATGTCTTCCAATTACCTCAGCAGCTGAGATGAGGGGAGTAGCACGGAGAAATAAGAGGTACATGACTACACAAGATATTAAATGATCACCATGGTAATGTAATTGCACAGAAATTCAATTTATGGAACATGACCCTTTGTGTCCAACCACTTCCTTCCTTAATCATTAAGCCCTTAGGACATCAGATTCTGGTCAGCATGAAACAACACCCTAGGTCTGTCAACCACAGAAACAGAGTTTTTTGTCAAGATAAAGGTAACATCTTGACTGAGAGTGGGATGACCCTACGGACCACAGCCTTGTGAGATGGGACAGAATAACGCCATGGCTGACACCAAGATCTGACACATGATCACTACTCCTACACTGATCCCAAACCATCAGTAGAGCTCACAACCAACTCCCTTAGCCATGTTTCTACAATTAACGATCTTCCCCCTTTATAACCTGTCCTCTGGGAGCTGTTGGACGACCAGGTCTTTGAGCACCAACTCACCTGGGCCATTCTCTCAACCAATAAACCCGAACTTTTCTGGCTCAGACTCCTGTTTTCATTTGATTGGGCTTTGATGCACACAGGCAAACGGACCCCTTTAGTCTGGTAACAGCAAAAGGGGGAGAGTTTGCTGGCCAGCGACTTGCCCTACTCCTCTTTGGTGGAAGACTTTGGGGCCTGGAGGGGGTGGGGGTGTGGGGAAGCCAGCGAAGAAAGCCTTTTCTTTCCTGCTCTTAGCAAGGCGGGGTCCCATGGGAAAGGGTGGCTGTGGGTCAGGCAGGTACCATCTGATCAGGAAACCAAGTGCTGAGATACCTACTGATATGGACACAAAAGTTAGGTTTTTTTCATAGCTGAAAACTAATAATTAGAGTATGTAACAAAAATCACAAATAATTGTAATATGGCAGGAAATACGATCCTATATTGGCCTCCCTCTGCCTGACCACTCATCTGTCTGCTGGGAAAGAGAAGGGCTGGAGCAGTGAGAGGAAAAGATGAGTATCTCCACACTGTCATCTGGGGCCTCCTCTAAGAGCAGCCACCTCAGGTCACCTTGCAAGGTGGCCGTGGGCGCCTGCACAGCCCTGCCCATCTGGGAGCTAGCCCTCAAGGACAGTTCTGCAGGGCTAATTGCCAGGCCGAGCGGTGATATCCCTTAATCAAATTAATTCAATAGAGTCCATGAATTAGACTAGGATGGCCACTCATTGAGCTCCCACACAGGGTATGATCACCTCATTTCATATTCATTCATTCCAAGTCGCCAGCACTTGCCAGCAATAGGAACTATTAGTTACTATAATTTAGGTCTCTTTTCTCTCCTTCCTAGAAAAATAAATTCCCTAAACAAATTGGATAGAATAAACAGCTTGACTTGCAAATTATAAAGTTGCCTAGTCCAGCAGTAGAGGAGGCTGTTATTCACAATATGTCACTTTTAGATAAGTTAATAAAGAAATATAGATGAGAACTCATTTTTGGTCATCATTACCATATGCAGTACAAAAAGCTACAGGGTATTCAATTAATTCTAGACTATAATTAGGGAGCAGAAGTCTTGCATATAAATCAACTTTCTTTCTTTTTTCTTTTCTTTCTTTTTTTTTTTTGCCTTTCATATAGTAAGAAATGCCATTTCCAACCCGAGTTCAGCAGAGTAACTGGCTACTGCCCAGCCACGGGGCTCCAAGGCTCCGAGAACTATGTGGGAGTTCCAACCCTGGAGGCATTTCATAAACTCCTCACATCCAGAAAATCATAATTACAGTCTTCACAATCATTTCCCATTGCTTTCCAGCTGCCATCTGTCAAAATGTACTGGCCACCTAAACCTCGCGTGACTCCTGCAGTCGCTAATTAATCCCAGAGGACAGCGTGGGCTCAGTGGAAACGCATTATTTTAGGAAGATGGGAGGACACCACCGCAAGAGCCCCACTCCTGTGTCACCGTGGAAGAGCTCAGTGGTGGAGAACGTGGTCTCCAAAGTGCAAGCAGGGCCCTCGCGTGAAGGCCTGGCACCTGCAGGTCAGAGCACAGGGTTTAACTGCAGCTCAGGCCTGCTGCATGCTGGGAAATCTCAGAGTGGCAGGGGCTGGTTTTACTCATAGCTCACTTCTGGGTGTTTCTAGAAAACTGCATTTGCTGTCTCTCAGCTCAGTTTCTTTCTCTCCTATCTCCAGCTCTAGGTCCCTCCCCTCCAAGGGCTGTTTGGTAAAGACACCTCTATGACCAAGCTTTTCCATGTCCTTTGTATGTTTCTCAGCTCTTGAACTTATGGGAATGCGCCCCCATCACTTGTTCCCTTCTTTCTGGGACAGGACTGTGGTGATGGGGTTTCAGAGTGTGGGACCCACCTGCCATTTGTTCTCCTGACAGCACTTCCTCTCCTGGCCTCTGAGCATTGCTCCTTCCCCACTGCCTTCCCCTCTGCTGTGCAGCAGATACAACCCAGGCTAGCCAATCAGAGGGACTGCCCTGGGGCAGAGCTGACATGTGGCCATTAAGAATTCTGAGAGGGTCTCTATGGATGATAGGGCGAGAAGGCGTAGGTGCTAAGAACCCATTGGAGTAGGACTGTGGGCCCATCTGTGCAACCTGCCTGAGGACAGTGTATGCAGAGCAAGGTGAAGCCACCAAGAATGACACCTCTGAGAGCCCTCTGTGACATCTCGGAGCCTCTGACTTGGCCATGCCTAAGCCACCTTGCCCTGGACGGTCACGTTTAGGATTCAATACATTCCATGCTGCGAGGACCACCTGGGTGAGTTTCTGTCCATTTCAAATTAAAAGATCGGCCCTGGACAGACAGTTGCCTGAGCCCTCACTGCCTCTCCTCTGGCCTTCTGGACTGCCACTGCCCTATCTCCCCAGGGAACAGCTGGGGCCTGGCAGGAATGGAGGCCTTTGAGGAATCCAGGGCCCTGCCCCCAGGTGGGGCCTCTGCTCCTAGGAGGGCTTGTGGATGAGCAGGGCCAGGGCTGAGGTGGGGTGGCTCCTAGGAGTGGGGTCTGACTCATGCCCACACCACAACCTCATTTTGAGTCTGGAAAACACCAGGCCTCCCACTTATTTATCCAACAGACATTGTTGATCTGCTGGGCACAGGGCACCTGTCCAAAAACAAAACAGATGTGGCCCTGTCCACAGACCCAGACCCTGCCCAGTGCTGGAGACTGAACCCTTGCCAGTTCCTCCTGCTCCCACCACAAGGCTGCACTTTCACACATATGTGCACACATACACATGCACATGCATGCCCACAGACTTACCTTATCCATGTACACACATGTACAGAGATGCACCCACATTCAGCAGCTCCATGTTCTGGAGTGACTCCATTCCTGTCAAATGGCTCCTCCTCACCGCTTCTCTAACTCCCTCAGCAGGCCCTGCTAACCGTTCTGGAATCTTTTGAGTCAAGCTCGGCTGTCAGTTATCCAGGTTGCCTGTGTGAAGATCCCCTCCTTCCCTACCCGGTGAAGGAAATAGACTTACAAGTCCAGGAAGCACAGAGAGTCCTAAACAAGAGGCACCCAAAGAGACCCACACAGGACACATCATATTAAAATGCCAAAGATTAAAGACAAAGAAATAATCTTAAAAGCAGCAAGAGAAAGGCAGTTAGTTACCCACAAGGGAGCGCCCATACCACTGTCAGCTGATTTCTCAACAGAAACTTTGTAGGCCAGAAGGAAGTGGCAAGAAATATTCAAAGTGATGAAAAGCAAGAACCTACAACCAAGATTATTCTTATCAGCAAAGCTATTATTTAGAATCAAAGGAAAGATGGATAGCTTCACAGACAAGAAAAAGCTAAAGTAGTTTACTGCCACCAAACTGTATTATGAGAAATTTTAAATGATCTTTTTAAAAAGAAGAAGAAAAAACAGATTGATAATATTAATAATAAAATGCCAATAAATACATGTCTACAAACAATTACTTTACATGAAAATGGTATCAATGCTCCAATCAAAAGACATATATATGGCTGTTGAATGGGTAACAAAATAAGACCCTTTCCTATGCTGTCTACAAAAGACTCATTTCAGATCCAAAAACACACACAAACTGAAAGTAAAAGGATGAAAAAAGATATTTCATGAAAATAGAAACAAAAATATAGCTGTGGCCGCAATACTACACCAGACAAAACAGACTTTAAAACCAAAACTACAACTAGACACAACGTAAGACCCAGCAACTCCACTTCTGGGTGTTTATCCAAAGAAACCCAAAACACTACATTGAAAAGGTAGGCACCCTATGTCCATTGCAGCATTACTTACAACAGCCAAAGTATGGAAGCAACCCAAGTTTTGCTGAATGGATAAACAAACAGTGGTGCATATGCACAATGGAATAGGACTCAGCCATAAAAAGAAAGAAAGAAAGAAAGAAAGAAAGAAAGAAAGAAAGAAAGAAAGAAAGAAAGAAAGAAAGAAAGAAACCTTGCCCCCTGCAATACATGATGGACCTGAAGGGCATCGGGTGACATAGTCAGACAAAGGCAAATGCTGAAGATTCCACTTCTATGTGGAATCTGTAAGATTAAGTAAATGCACAGGCAGACCATTCAGATAAAACACTTGAAGGTTGCCACAAAAGAGGGGCCTGGAGGAATGGGTGAAAAAGGTGAAGGGACTAAGAAGTACATGTTGGTAGTTACAAAACAGTCACGGGGTTGTAAAGTAAAGCCCAGGGAATATAATGAAAACATTGTAATAATTATGTCAAATGGGTACTATATTGATTGGGGTGAAAATCCCATAAATTGTGTTAATGTCTAATCACTGGTTGTACACCTAAAACTAATATACTATTGCACATCAACTGTAACTGAAAAATTAAAAATTATTTGGGCTGAAACCAGACTTTTGATTTGTCCTCTTGACTCATTCATCCTGCTCACCACTGCAGGGGAGGATCCAGGTCTGCTTTAGAGAGTGGGAGATGGTGGTCCAGGCCGAATGCTGGTGAAATATTTGGTAACAGCACCTGCTGTGTTAATTACCCGAGTGGTTACTGGTAAACATTCCACATTTAAAGGGAAGAACCTGTAAAGCAGAATGTTAATGGCTGATTTCTGTTGGCTGAAAATAAAAGAGAATAGAGTCAAGAAATCTGGGAATTTATACAATTGGACGAAGCCACTGCTTCTCAATATTAAATAGTAAGAATCAACATTGAGACATTTGTGCTTGAGGAAAAAGGCTGTTAAAACTCAGACTTGTAGCAAGAACAAAAATAAGGGTTTGCTCATCACACCCATTGTTTAAAACATTTGAATAGATTAAAATGATAACCCAGTAAATTTTTTTGTTAGGTAAAACAGGCCATGGAAAAGAGACTATCTACAAACCTGAAATTAAGGAGAGAGAGAAGGAGAGAGAGAGAGATGGAGAGGGAGAGAGGGAGAGAGGGAGAGAGGGAAAAAGGGAGAAAGAGAGAAAGAGAAAGGAATAAAGAAAGAAAATAAAGAAAGGGATTTCACTGTTTCTCTGTCTGGTGTGTGTGATGTGACAATAGCACATGGAGTTGATTAGAATTTAATTGGTAAGAAACTGACTACGTTTTTAGGTTTTTGAGAGAGATCTACTGCCAAAGAAACCCAAATTCTGAACCACATGGTTTGCAACTGAGACTTAAAATGATCCTTGGTCTTCCAAGCTTCTACAGGAAGGAGTTAGAATGAGATCCCCAAGCCTGGAAAAAGGTCACATCCTCTAAGGCCTCTTTAGATGTGACCAGTGAGAACAACAAATATGGGCGGTCCCCAAAGAGCATAGCCAAGGGCCCCTGGAAACCCATCTGTGAAGACCCAACCCTGGGACAGAATTAAGACCTAATTAAGGCACAGTCCCCTTCCTGGGTTCCCCTTAGTATACCCAGCATGATCTCAGAATTCCAGGGGACCAGTGTGGCTGTGTGAATCCATTCTCCCATTTCCTCCTCATGCATCCCTGCTCCTCCTCTGCGAGCACAGTGGGGGAGGGAGGACAGCTTTTGTTTGGAGTTCAAGGGCCTCAGACCAAGAGCAGCTACACCTGGACTCAATGCACTGATGGCCCTGCAAGATCACCTGGTGTGAAGGCCCCTGCAGGAACCTGTGCTTTGAGCCTGACACTCCTACCTGAAGGGGCTCCTGAGTGGGCTCAGATATTTGAAGCATATGGCCTATACATGACCCTTGAATAAATTAATGAAGGGCCCCAGTGAGTTAATGATTGGACTTATCGATGCCTTCTGCAAGGCCCTGGAAACACCAAGATGACTGAAGGGGTTGGAGCGCCATGGCAGGGCTCCCAGGAGAACTTCCATCAGCGGAGGAATGTGGGTGAACAAATGCGCAGAGATAGAAATGCCAGGTGCAAGGGAGGTTGGAGGGCAGGTGCCAGTTTGCATCGTCCAGAGGAGGCAGCCCAGGGATCACCGTGGGCAGCTCACCACCGTCTTTGGTCCAAACATGGCTGTCAGGCTCACACCTTTTCTTCTCGGTGAGACCAGAGTCTTCCAAAGGCCCCAGTAATGCTCCTGCCAGGGACAGGGCAGCTCCCCAGTCACGGCCTTGTGGATGGTGGCGGAGGAAGGGGCTGAGGCTGATGCTCCTTAGGGACCCCCTTTCTGACTTGTGTGTGACAGCTGCCTGTCCCAGGGGAGGACTCAGGGTAGGGAGTGCAAACTGGGTGACTCCTACATGGTGACTCCCACCAGGTAAGTCATACTGACCCACACTCCCGGTAACTCTCATACACACGAGGATGACTCCACGTGGTGACCCCCGCTCCCTGAGGACTTAGCTGGCTCTCTGATGGACCATCACATGTCCTTCTCACTTGGTCCCGGCAGCAGCTGGGAAAAGCACTGTACGAGCCCGAACTACCAACAAGAATAAACTTGCAGGAAAGGAAAGAAATGTGGGCCGATGGGCCGAAGCCACAGCCCTCCAGTCAGGTAGGGAGTATTTGAAAAGTCCTAGGAGACTCTGTGAGGCCGGTGGCGATTGTCCTGGAAGCATTCTGGGGGCCAAAGCCCACAGGAAACTGGCAGAGGGAGAGTTGTGTCAGTGCCACCGGGCCCTGGAGCCACAGCCTCTTCCTTCCCTGAAATCATCTCCCTGCCCAGGACCCCAGATGTCTCATCCTGTGGCACTTACCCAGTGATGTCAGCTCCAGCAAGTCCTCATTCTCAGGAAATCCCCAAATCAGTAGCGCGAGACTGAGCCATGGCTCTGAGTTCCCCTCCCCAGCTGAGAGGGCCCCTCTTACTCTCTCTTTCCCGTTTGTACATGACAAGGGTGTGGGAGGATTGTGAGTGAGGTGCTGGACACAGAGCAGATCCCAGGGACAGAGGACTGTGAGCATGAAAGGCCCTGGTCTAGGGGAAGTGGGCCCTGAGCCCCGATTGTCATCAATGCCTGAGACATCTGGCCCAGCACATCTACAAATGGGGTGTTGCTATAGCCCCGGGGACAGATGCAGTCTGACCCTTTGTGTTTTGAGGTTACTGTCCCCAAGCCACATCCCATGGCTTCCAGCCCAGGTCTCCAAACTCTGAAGGGCAGTGGGCATCAGAACCGCCTCCTCTGGACTTTCTCGGGAGGTGGTCCTGGCTCCTTCCCCTGTCCTCAGGGCCAGCAGAGACCCTGGCCCCGCAGGCTTGGTGAATGCTCACTGCTGAGTGAATGGCGTTGGTCTCATGGTCATAGACATGCTCCCAAATGCCTGAGAACATCCTAGGAATCGCTGGGCATGTGCCACCCAAGGTGGCTCTGTAGACATCCATCTGGACGAGGGCCTGGCTGTGAGACATGTCACAGCTTCAGAGGTGACTGTGGGATGGGAGCATACTGAGTATTCTGTTCCTCATGCAACCCTTCTCCATAGCTTACCCCACCCTCAACCTCAAGCACCACTGCCTTTAGGAGAAACTGTGGTGGCACTCAGGCATCCAAGAGGGGACCAAAGCTTGTAAACTACTATCCTCAAGATGACCTAAGTCCTTTCAAGTTTACCAACCTCTGACTGCAGAGCCATGAGTTATAGTCGCCATGCTACTTTTAGTACAGACACTGAAATATTAAAGAAGCCAATAATTAAAGCTAACTTTGAACCCATCACAGCTCAGCAGTAATTAGCTGAGCCATGTGATTGCTTCTGAAACATCCACACCATGTGGGAATGTCCTCACCCGTTCTCCCATCTCCCAGCAGGTGGGCTCTGTGAAGACAGCCGTAGCTGTGTCCTTTACTATATCTACAGGGACACTTCCAGAAGCTCACAGAGGTTTCCTCAACCATCTTCCCTCTTCTAGGCTCAGGTAAACAATCATTCCAAAGTGGTTTCATTTCTTTATAGATATGAATCAGTACATCATCCATGTACACTGGCAGCTTAACAAGATGGCACTAAATATTGCATCGCTCCGGTAAATGCGTTTGATGCCAGAATCCCAGGTTGAGTTATTTATGGTGCATTTTTTCCCAAAGTTCATTTTAAATCTGGGCATTCAAACCATGTTGAGAGAACAGACCCTGACCCGGAACAGCTGGGGTTCAGTCCTAGCCCCGGCTGATCAAAGGTGACCTGCAAGCACCATAACATTGAGGAGAAAAATGAGGCTGCCGCTTTCACTGTCTGTTGCTAACAGAGAGCTACTTCATGGGTCACAGAGGACTGGGAGGGACCGTTTCCCAGAACAAGCTTCTGAACTAAAAATGCAATCCATGGGTGAAGGGAGGCTATTGAAAAAGTCAAACGAATATTGTGGGGAAATGCATTTTCCGGACAGATGCCTGCACCGTGAGACATGCTGCTAGTGCATGTTCTGGGCAGGAAGCGTGACTTGTTCAGCAAGAAACTGCCTCCCGCGGTCCCCAGTCACACAGTACTGGCACCGGGAGCACCCCTGAGACCCAGAGATACCCGAGGAACAGGCTCTTCGCATAAGTAACAGCACAGGGTAATCCAAGCACCTCTCGGTCTTTTGTTCATTTCAACTTTTCTTAAAATTCTCTCTTTCTTCACTTCCTTGACACCCTCTCCATTATGGATGTGGGTGAGGTCTGCTATTCCTCCGGCCTCTTCAACCTGTTCTTCTCATTAGTGATTGAGGAAGAGCATCTGCATAAACTTTTCCCCATGAGCTCAGAGCAGAGACCCATGCTCCATTCGGCTGCAGAATTCCAGAGAGTCAGACTCTAAGAAATGCCGCCTCAGGCAGGAGTGGACGGGTAGTGACCGCAAGGCCCACACTGGCATCTCTGAGTCTGCGGGCTAGAGCCGAAGAGCAGTGTGCTCATGGAGGCAGCTGAGACTGCAAGAGCCTCAGCCAGGACCAGGGAGCTCCAGGCATGACTAAAGGCACTCATCTCCACAACGTGGTTCAGTTCCATTTAGATAAATGAAGTAAAATTATGGGCTTCCTACTTGAAAGTCTAGAGCAAGTGCCTCCACTCCACTTGCCTGAGACTGGACACTTTGGCGTGTTTCTGGCTGGTGCCTGAGAAAACAGGCCCTGGGAACCTTACCTGAAGGTGAGAATAGACACCTGAGGCCTGAAAGTCACCCAGGACAGTGGCAGTCCCATGGATCTCCTGCTGCACTCCACAGAATATTCTCAAACCCTGGCTAAGCTGAGAGGAGAGGCGTCGGACCCCTCCATACACTGGGCTCCCCTCAAAGCAATTCTGATTTTCTGTTTAACACTTTGTAAGCAGGCATTTTCCCGCCACTGTGTGGTAGCGTTCAAACACTTTCCTTTGTGCAGGGGTACATTACAAAACTTGCACATGTACCGTGCTTCGCTGTGTAGTTTATGAGCAGCACACACACGACAACGATGTAAAACATTTTTATTTTTGCCGGTTCCAATGTATGTTTCCTCATGTCCATTGACAATCTCCCTGGTGGATCTGATTTTACTCATTTCCCGCAAAAATTAATACGGGTCCCCATGAGCCTATTCACCCAGAATGGTGTGGCTTTAGCATGGAGGGAAACCACCAACCCTGGCTCCCGCCTCACTGAGGCCCAGATGGAAAGGTTGTTCCCTGCCCTTGGAAATACAACAAATACCCGAGCTCAGGATTCCTGACCCCATTTTTCCACCTTTGCTATTTTTCCCATAAGGATTGCAAGAATCAAGTCAAAAATTTGAAATACAAAGAAGCAAAAACACCCAACTGGAAAAGCAAAAAGAAAAAAGAATCCAAAAATATGAAGATAGTATAAGGAGCCTCTGAGACAACTTCAAGTGTACCAACATCAGAACTATAGGGGTGCCAGAAGAAGAGAGAGAGCAAGATATTGAAAACCTATTTGAAGAAATAATGACAGAAAACTTCCCCTACTGGTGAAAGAAATAGACTTACACGTCCAGGAAGCACAGAGGATCCCAAACAAAAGGAATCCAAGGAGGACCACACCAAGACACATCATAATTAAAATGCCAAGGGCAAAAGACAAAGACAGAATCTTAAAAGCAGCATGAGAAAAGCAGTTAGTTACCTGCAAGGGAGCACCTCTACAACTGTCAGCTGATTTATCAACAGAAACTTTGCAGGCCAGAAGGGAGCGGCAAGAAATATTCAAAGTAATGAATAGCAAGAACCTACAACCAAGAATACTCTACCCAGCGAAGCTATCATTCAGAATTGAAGGTCAGATAAAGAGCTTCACAGACAAGAAAAAGCTAAAGGAGTTCATCACCACCAAACCAATATTATATGAAATGTTGAAAGGTATCCTTTAAGAAGAGGAAGTAGAAGAAAAAGTAAAGATACAAAGTGACAACAAGTACATATCTATCAACAAGTGAATATAACAAGTCAATAGAAATATCTGATGAACATAATAAACTGGTGAATTGAATATAAGTAAGGATATATAAAGGGAATGGACTGACAATTCTCAGGGGGAAGGGGACATGAGGGGTATGGGAAGAGACTGGACAAAAATCTTACATCTATGGATGAAGACAGTGGTGGGGTAAGGGCATGAGGTGGGGGGGACCAGGAGGAGGGGAGCTATGGGGGTTAAAAAAAAGAACATCTGTAATAATCTGAACAATAAAGATTTAATTTTAAAAATAAAATAAATAAAATAAAATAAAAATCGTACACCTGGATGAGGACAGTGGGGGTGGGGGTAAGGGCAGAGGAGTGGGACCTGGAAAAAGGGGAGCTATGAGGTGGAAAAAGAGGAACAACTGTAATAATCTTAACAATAAAGATTTAAAAAATAAAAAATTAAAATTAAAACCAAAAATTTGAAGATAGTGTAAGGAGTTTCTGGGGCAAATTCAAGCATACCAATATCTGAGAGAGAGAAAGATACTGAAAACCTATTTAAAGAAATAATGACAAAAAATATCCCCTACCTGGTGAGAGAAATAGACTTACAAGTGCAGGAAGCACAGAGAACCTCAAACAAAAGGAATCCAAAAAGGACCACACCAAGACACATCATAATTAAAATGCCAAGGACTAAAGACAAAGAGAGAATCTTAAAAACAGCAAGAAAAAAAAACAATTAGTTACCTAGAAGCAAGCATCCATACAACTGTCAGCTGATTTCTCAACAGTAACCAGAAGACAGTGGCAAGAAATATTCAAAGTAATGAATAGCAAGAACCTACAACCAAGAATACTCTACCCAGCGAAGCTATCATTCAGAATTGAAGGTCAGATAAAGAGCTTCACAGACAAGAAAAAGCTAAAGGAGTTCTTCACCACCAAACCAGTATTATATGAAATGCTGAAGAGTACTCTTTAAGAAGAGGAGGAAGAAGAAAAAGGTAAAGATAAAAAATATGAACAACAAATTTACAACAAATACATATCTATCAACAAGTGAATCTAAAAATCAAATGAATAAATAATCTAATGAAAAGAATAAACTGGTGAATGGAATAGAATCAGGGCATGTAAATGGAATAGACTGACAATTCTCAGAGGGAAGGGAGTGTAGAGGGAATTAGGGAAGAGATTAGACAAAGATCTTATATGTATGTATGCATTACATATGGACTCAGACAATAGGGTGGTGAGGGCCTGAGATAGGGTGGAAACTGGGTGAAGGGGAGCTATGAGAAGAAAAAAGGGACATCTGTAATAATCTTAACAATAAAGATTAATTTTAAAAAGAAAGAAATGGAAATATTAAATGAATTAAGTAATAATAATAAATTTAAAACAGTAATAATGGGTATATTAAGATATAGATAGGAAAAAATAAGAAAAAAGAGAAAAGCAAAAAAAGTAAGA
>PVJC01021392.1:15720-28349 GCA_004026665.1 Murina feae
CAATTAGGCTGGCAGGGGAAGGCAGTTGGGGGCAACCAAGCCAGAAGGGGGGCAGTTAGGGATGATCAGGCTGGCAGGCAGGTGAATAGTTAGGAGCCAATGGTCCCAAATTGTGAGAGGGGTGTCCCAAATTGGAGAGGGTGTAGGCTGGGCTGAGGGGACCTCCCCATGCACAAATTTCATGCACCAGACCTCTGGTAATAACAATAAAAGTGGATAAAAATAGAATAGAATCAAAGGAAAGAGAAATTAGAGATATATAGGAAAAGGCAAAGAAAGAAAAAAGGGAAGGGGACAAACAACAAAAAACAAAAAAATAACATATTCACACTGCAAAAAACAAAACCACGTATATTCACACACTCAAAAACCTTGGGGTCTGCTACTTGTAGAGCTTGCTGGATTTTGCTCTGATGTTGTTGAATCTGGTCCCTTGTTGTGTCTATCCTGGGCCTCCTGGGAGCTTCTCTGGTGCAGGTGAAGGTGAGTCACTGTCCCTTTCTGGCCCTGGGCAACCTGATTGAGATCCAAGAGGTTGAAGTCCCTAGTAGTCCAGTGGGTAGGACTCCTTTGCCCAGAGGTTAGTCTCACTCTTTTTCCCTGTTTACTCCCTTCCACCACAAAACTGGTCCCATGGTGTCAGCTGCAGGCCCTCGGGATCCTGCTGGTGTTCACTTAGGTGCATGGTCCAGGTGGTGTCTGTGGTGGGTGCACAAGGTGTCTGGGGTGTGTCCTTCGGGTGCACAGGCACACAGGGCCTGGGGCAAGTGGCTGTGGGTTCAAGCCCAGGCCATGGCGAGGCTGCGTGGTGGTAAAGCTGGGTGCCTAGCTGCTGCTGCTTCCCACCACCTCCTCCCAAAGAGGACCTGTAAACTCTTTAAGATGATACGGTGTTTGAGCTTGAGCCAACCCAGAGAGTGCCTGGGGTGGTAGCAGAGGCTCTTTGGCCAGTAGAGCCCGAGCCAGCCACCCCTGAGACTCCTGCATGATCAGACTCCCTCACACACAGACACACACACATATGTGCACACCTACACACTCTCCCTCTCACTCCCTCGCACTCTCTCCCTCACTCCAGTCCTGCTGGCTGCCATGTTGGAATCTAATTTATTCTTCTCTTAAGTAAAGTTGAAAGTCTTTTTGTGTGTTTAAAAGTCATTTGTATTTTATTTTCTGCAAAAAAAAAACTTTTAAGAAAAAGCTGGTTTGTCACATTTGTTTTCCTATTATTTCTTCCATTAGTTTCATACTTTTACTAGGTCTTTAATGAAACTGGGCTCCCCTGTTGCATAAGGGGAGGTTGGTAGCCAGTTTCCTCAATGCTATCTACTTGTTGTTGATTTATGTGCACCTTCCATCAATTATTCTGCATGGTTTGTCCCTGAGCCAGCTCTACGCTGTCCCATTGGTCTATTTGCCTGTTTTTACACTAGTAATATGCTGCTGTTATTATTGCAATATCTTTTCATAAATAGTAGGATAAATTCCCCTCCTTGCTCTTCTTTTCCAAAACCATCTTGTGTATGAATATTTATTCTTCTCTACAAATTTAAGAATAATTTTGTTAAAGTTCTCAGAATATCAAGCTAGAATTTTTGTTAAGATTATGTTGAATTGACAGAGTAATAAAGAGAATATTAACACCTTTATGAAATTAACTCATTCAATCAGGTTTATTCAGGTTTTCTATATCCTTTAAATTTTACATTTTTCTCTTGATATTTTATGTAATCTCTGTCAAGTTGTAGATAATTACCAGTCTTTATTAACTGGTGTGACTGTCTTATTTTATGCTGTATTTTCCTTCTTTTACATTTTATTTTATTGTTTAAAGTATTACAGTTAGTAGTACATATGTCTCCTTTTTTCCCCATTGACCTTCTCCCAGACTCTCCTACCCCCCGGCACATGCCCTCCCCCCCTCCTCAGTGTCTTGTGTCCATTGGTTATGCTCATATGCATGCATACATGTCCTTCGGTGTGTTTTCTAATGGTTAGTGATGCTGAAAGTAAGTGCTATTTATTATCCCTTCATTCCAGTTCTTATAACTTTTGCTCCTCTTCATATCTGACAGCATTTTCCAGTACCTTTAATACCATGTAACATCTGGCAGTAAGAGAGATCATCCTTAAATTGTTCTTGATTTTAAAGGGAATGCACCTAAAATGTCTGCAGTTAGTATGATGCTTGCTATAGGTTTATGGCTTATAAACTATCAAACAAAGAAGTACCTTTCTAGCTCTGCTTTGCTAAAAGTATTTTGCTCTGTAACTGATTGTCAGCTTACCAGAATGGCTAAATTGAACAAGACAGATACATCACATGTTGACAAGGATGTGGTCCACTGCTCCTGGGAGTGTAGTGAGCACAGCCACTGCAGCAAACACTGTCAGCGCTCCACCTAGACCCCTCAGCTCCCTATAATGCACCCTTTCCCCAGCTCCACTGGTTTTGCCTCCAATTTCTCATACCTGCAACTTTTCTTCAGAGGATGGGCCCTATGCTATGGGGACCACTTTGCCACCATTGCAAGAGAGCAAGAAGTGTCCCCTAGGGCAGCGTTAGGTCAGTGACTGGTACAAACATGGAAGTTCAGCAACCTTGCTCGGGTCTCTCCTGGGGTCAGTCAGGCTCTGCTCACAGGACTTGGCCTTAAGTCACACCCTTGCTGGGTTTCTCCTCATTTCTGCCCTGCTCCCCCCACTGCTTTACCTATTTCTCCCGAGAGCACACCCTTAAAAGTCACATGCACATAACTACTCACCCTGGGTCTGCTTCTGACCTCCACTTCTAACCTGGACCATCACTTTAGAAAACTGTTCAGCAGTATCTTATAGACACACATTCCCTGCTATCACAATTCTACTCCTAGGTATGGACAGCAGAAATACACAGTGTGATTACCAAAAGCTATGTATAAAAATAGCCATAGCCCCAGTATTATTATTAAAAGCCCAAACTGAAAACAATGCACATGTGCATCAAATTATCCATTCAGATAAATAGAGCACCTTATAATCCCACAATGGAACATGCACAGCAATAAGAATGAACAAGCTATGACTGCATCGAACAACACAGGTGAGCCTGACACACCCCGGTTGAGGAAAAAGCCAGACACAGAGGAGGCTCCACAGTATGACGTCACTTACTTAAAGTTCAGTCAGACCAAACTAATGTATGAATCCAGCTTTATGTTTTCACACAGCTACTCAGCTGTCCCAACACCATTATTAATGCTATCTTTGCTGATGTGAAGTCAGGATAGTGGTTGCCCTTCCTAGAGGTGAGTTATTGACTGGAAAGGAGTACAGGGATGACATTTAGGGCTGTGGGTACTGGTTGCATGGATGATTTCAGTCCATGAAAATTAATTGATTTATACACTTATTATTTGTATGCATTTCTGTAACTATTTATTAATACATTTTAATTGGAAAATAAGGAGGGATTGAACTATTAAATAATCTTGCATATAACGATATAAGTATATTAAGAGATTTTTTTTTAATGTTGAACCATCCTTATGCTCTTGAGTAAACCTTTCTTTAGCATGTTGAATAAACATGCTAATACAAGCTGAATTTGGTAGAGATTTCTGTCTATTCTAAATAGGGAAATGAGTCTACAATTTTCTAGTTCTGCTCTTATACAATTTGGGAGTTGCGGTTAAACCATGAGCTGGGCAATGTGATAGCCTCTTATGCTTCTTGGTTATGACAGAAATAATATAAAAAACATCTCTCCATTGATAGTTTAGTAGAATCTACAAGTTTTCTGAATTCAGATTTTTTATTGGAGGAGGGAGTGTAAGTATTCTTTCTATTTATTGAGTGTCTATTGAAGTTGGAGTTTTTCATTCCCCCCTCAATTATAGCATTTTATAAATTTCAAAAAATGTGTCAATTTTTTTAGGGCGTTTAAGTGCATTAGCATAGTTTCTTATAATTTTATTTTATGTTTTTTGTTTGAAACTCTTTCCCATCTGGAATTTATTTTGAGTTAAAGTGAGATTGTGGTTTTAGCTTTTTATTTTCCCACATGGCTACCTAGTTGTCCCCACATCACTTACTCAATAATACATCTTTTCCTCAGGGAAGCTGACTGATGTCAGAGAGGGAGCTGAGAGTGGCAGCTTCATTGTTTACTGGTAACATCAATGGATTAGGAGGCATTGGGATAGACAGTGAATATGTGAGCCCTCTTGCCATTTCTTCCACTGTGAAGATAGAACAAAAGAACAAAAATCCAGGTAAGCTCGCTAGCCCACACAGACCCCTGCGGCCTGACTGTGATGGAAGGGAGGCCCTGGGGGACTAGCCAGAGGTGTCAATCACACAGCAGGGAGCTCAACCCCAGCACATATTGTGGTACTTAGGATATGAGGCTGTTAGAACAGCAGAGCCTGTGTCCCTCTGTTTTCTCCCTCTGTGTTTTATTCTGCAATGTCATAACAAATGAGCAGCCAATCCCAAAGTCAGAAAGTACCTGTGACTTACTTTGCAAGGATGTTGGAGTGAACCCCCAAGGCTCCAGAAAGGGGGGACTAGCCTTCACAAGCAGCAGAGAAATGACAGGTTCCATCTCAGGAGCTCCCTGAATCAAGCAAGCCTCAGTTATACTTCCCCCAGCTTGGGCCAATAAAACAGTGAACCCTGCATGATGCAAATCCAAAACATGAATGACCTGGATTATTCTCAGAGTATTCACAGTGCGGTGTGGAGGAACGAACAGGAAAGACTCTTCACTCTTACAAGGACCACTTCCCCCCACCCCGCCCACCCCACATTGTCTCCATTAGGAAGCATTCAGCAAGGAAACATACAGCTCCAGTGTTCCACAGAAGGACAGGCGAGAGAAAGTAACCCTTCACACTGGAAGGACTATCCTTCCCTTCAGGCTTATTGGGTCATTTAGGTACAGTGACCACTCCTGAGAAACCGGAAATAGTCCTTAAGGAATCTCCTGCACTGATTGGCTTGAACCTGACTTTCTAAGCCAATCATGGGCAAGGAGGATAGACCATTGGTCTAGTCCTGGATGCTGGTTACATGGGAAGGTCCAGGAGGATCACATTCCTGAATCAAACCAGGCATGTACTGGAAAGAAGGAGTGATGCACATATGCTGGGGAAACAACTGTTAATGTTTGTGAAAAATTATGTTTCAATCATGGTAAAAAATATATATATAGCATAAAATTTGTCATTTTAAGTGTGCACTTCACTACTATTAATTGCATTCACAATAACAATGTTGTGCAGCCATCCCAAACAGAAACTCTGTAACCATTAAGAAACAACTCCACATTCTTCTCACCTTTGTCCCCAGCTCCTGGTAACCTCTCATTGTGGCTCCATTAATTTCTTTATTCAAGATATTTTATGTAAGTGGAATCAGACAATATTTGCCCTTTTGCGTCTGGCTTATTTCACTTAGCACAATGTTTTCAAGATTCATCCATATTATAGCATGCATTAAAACATTCTTTTTTAGGGGGAGTGAAGGGGTAAGAAATCAACCAAGGGATTTGTATCCATGCATATGAGCATGACCAATGGACACAGACAATAGGGGGTGGGGGCATGTGCTTGGGGGCAGAAGCAGGTAGGGAGAGGTCAATGGGGGAAAAAGGAGACATATGTAAAACTTTCAACAATAAAGAATTTTTAAAAGAAAACATTCTTTTTTTTATGGCTGAAAAACATTGCACTGTATGGATATATCACATTTAACTTATCCATTCATTTGTGGATGAACACTTAGGTTGGTTCCACATTTTGGATAATGTGAATAATGCTGCAATGAAAATTGACATGCAAATATCTCTATGAGTCCCTGTTTTCAGTTCTCTGGGGGCACATACCTGGGAGTAGAATTGTTGAGTCATAGAGTACTGATCTATAATAATAAAAGCATAATATGCTAATTAGACTGGATGTCCTTCCAGATGACCTTCTGAATGAAGCTGGGGCTCTGAGGGCAGCCCAGGTCCTGGGTGTCAAAGGGACGCTGATGCAGGCAGCTGGGGGAAGAAAAGCCTACTCTTGCATGAGTTTCATGCATCGGGCCTCTAGTACTTCTATGTTTAGCTTTTTGGGGAACTGCCACAATGTTTTCCACAAAGGTGACCTCTTGCATTTCCACAAGCAATGAACAGGGGTTCCAATTTCTCCACAACTTCACCAACACTTGTTACTTTCCTTTCTAAAAAATCATAGTCATCCTTGTGAGTGTAAAGTGGTACTTTATTGTGGTTTTCATTCTCATTCCCCTAGTGACTAATGGTGCTCAGCACCTCTTCATGTATTTACTATTTGTGTATCTTCTTTGGAGAAAAGTCCTTCACCCATTTTCACCAATTGCTTTTCCAAACAACTAGGGTTGTTTGCCTTGTAGTTGAGTAGTTGAAGTTCTTTATGAAGTATGAATAGTAAACTCTTACCAGATAGAAGATTTGAAAATATTTTCCCCACTGTGTAGTTTTTTGTTTGTTTGTTTGTTTATTTGTTTCACTTTCTAGATAATATTATTTGATGCACAAAAGTTTTTATCTACATATTTCTATTTTTCATAATTTTGGTGTCTTTCCTAAGAATGAAAATTTAGTTCTTAAATTTAGGACACGGATCTATTTTTATTTAATAGTTGTATAAAAGTGTAAGGGAGGAGTCCAACTTTATTTTTAAAATTTTACATTTGAAATAAAGATATATCAAATTTATTTGTTAAAGAAGTTATTTTTTTTCCTAATGAATGGACTTACCACTCTTGTCCAAACTCAATTGCCTATAGATGTATGGGTTTATTTCTGAACTCTCAATTCTATTCCACTTGTCCATATATAGCTGTATACTAGTCTTACATTATTTTAAACTAGAGGCCTAGTGCACAAAATTTTGTACTCTCGGGGGGGGAAATTTTGTACTCTGCCCTCTCGCAGTCTGGGACCCCTCGGGGTATGTCCACCTGCTGGTGTGCCTGGCCAGCCTGGGTGAGGGGAAGAGGGCCGTTTCAGGCTGCCCACAGCCCCTTCAGGGTTCGAGTCCCTACTGGGGTGCCTGGCTGGAAACAGGTATCTGGGATTTATTTAACTTCTATAATTGAAACTTTGTTGCCTTGGTTCCCCATTTGAAGCCTGGGTTGCCAGGTCCCAGCCCGGCAGGTATCTGGGGTTTGTTTATCTTCTATAATTGAAACTTTATAGCCTTGAGTAGAGCGCAGAGCCCGCAGGGCCTTGGCTTCCTCCATTGTCTGGGGCATCTCCAGTTCCGTGGCCGCCACCATATTAGTTGAGTTAATTTGCATATTTGCTCCTGATTGGTTGGTGGGCGTGGCTTGTAGGTGTGATGGCGTGAGGGTCAATTTGCATATTACTCTTATAGATTAGATACTATAGCGTCTTTATAGTAAGTTTTAAAATTTGAAAGTGAGAATTCTAACTTTGTCAAGAAAATTTGAGCAAGAAAGTATTTTCAAACTTTGTTGGTTAAATTTATATTCCTAAGCATTTTATTCCTTTAAATACTTTTTTATATGAAATTACTTTATAATTTCCTTTGTGAATTTTTTACTGCTGGTGTACAAAAACACAACTATTTTTGTGTTCAACTTGTATCTGCAAACTTGCTAGATTACTTTATTAGCAAAAATAGTTTTTGCAAGTCAATAATTAACTCTTAGAAAAGTTAAGTATTTCACAGAAATGAAATATAATCATAGGGCATAAGTAGAATTAGCTACAAAAATATTTACATAAAAAATACAATGTAAACATTGAATATTGGGAAGAACCAAGATGGTAGCATAGGTAAATGCCTGTACTCTCCACCTCCCACAACCACATCAAAATTACAACTAAAATACAGAAAAACCATCATCCAGAACTGCCTGAAAGCTGGATGAGTGGAAGTTCTGCAAAAGAGAAGTAAAGAAGAAAGCACATTGAGATTGGTATGAGGGGAGGAGATGTGAAACTGGCTGGTCAGACACCCACATGTGCCGTTTTTTTAATCAGGAGGGAGATCATCTCTGCCGGGGCTACCTATGAGGAGCAATGGGTCCAAGCCCCACACCAGACTCCCAGCCCTGGGTTCCAGAGCTTGGAAGAGAAGTCTGCATAACTACAGGCTTTAAAAACCAGTGGAGATTGGGGCTTAATGACACAGAGGCTGCTAGAGACCTGGCTGTTCCTCTTAAAGGGCTGACACATGAACTGAACTTACAAGGTCCTACTTCTTCTGAGTTCCAGTGCCAGGGCAAGGCTCTGGGGGACCCAGACACATACGAGGATGAACTAGATTGTCTGGCATCAGGGCAGAACTCTGAGGCAGCTTTCTCCCAGAGAAAAGTGCTCACAGAGCTCATTGTTCTTGCACTGGAACCTCCCCAGTCACAGCACTAACTGGCAGCCATATCTGTTTGCTCCACCCTGGTGATTCTTGATACTCTGTCCCATTCAATTTGCTGCCCCACCCAACCTTTTATAGCAGCTTTTGCATATGAATGGCCTGTCTTTGCTCAGGCTTCAGACTTTGCTAAATTCTCTCAAACAAGGTGCAGTCAGTCAGTGTGCCCAAAAACCTAACAACCAAGATCCAGCTCTAGCTAAGCCTGTCTTGCTTCACAGCTGGGCTGTGCCTGGGCACCTCCATGCTCAATACAAGTTGTTCCTGCTGAATGGCCCCAGGCAGTGGCTGACTTTGCACCTTCCTGGAGGCCCTAGAGCCAGTACACCCAGTGGACAACTTCAGAACATAGCAGATTATAACTCTACACACCCACAAGTGACACACTCAAAGGGCAGACTCAGTGAGCACCAAAGCCCCACTGAAGCAAGTCATGTTCCATAGGGTTGCTTCCTGCACAGCAGCACTCTCACTGTAGTTGCAGCTGGTCCTCACAGCCAATTGACCTGGAGGTCAATTTCTCCCAATGATGCCAACAGCAGTCAAGGCTCAATTACAAGACTATACACACAGCCCACACAGGGGTGCACCTAAAGGGCCCAGCTCAGGGTACTGAGACATTGGGCCCTATAGGACACCTACTACACAAAGCCACTCTACCAATTTCAGGAGACATAGCAGCGCTACCTAATGTATAGAAACAAACACAAGAAATAGCAAAAATTGGGAGACTAAGAAACATGTCACGTACTAGTATAAAAGAAATGGAAGCAAGCAAATTTGGTTACAGAGTTATAAGGTTACTGAATGAACTTCATGAGACATTCAAGGATCTTAGTAAGAAAGTCAAAGACATGAAAAAAGACTAGAAATTAAACATATAGTAATTGAAATGAAGAATATTTTGCAAGGATTCAACAGTAGAGTAGAGGATCCTGAGGATCAAATCAATGATATGGAATATGAGGAAGCAAAACCACCCAATTGGAAGAGCAAAAAGAAAGAAGAATAAAAAAATATGAAGATAGTGTAAGGAGCCTCTGGGACATCTTCAAGTGTACCAACATTCGCATTATATGGGTGCCAGAAGATGAGAGAGAGCATATTGAAAACTTTTTTGAAGAAATGACAGAAAACTTCCCCTACCTGGTAGAAGAAATAGACTTACAAGTCCAGGAATCACAGAAGTCCCAAACAAGAAGAACCCAAAGAGGCCCACACCTCTGGGATTGGATAAAAAGTAAAATGATAGACATGCTTCTTTTACTTAGGTGGGTATAGGATAGTTAACAGTCAACAATTAATACAATAACAATAACAATGAGGGAATTTGTGGTCTCCACCCTGGGACCATGGTAGTTAGGCCTTGAGGGGTCCAGAAAAAGGGAGGTTACACGTTACCTTGACATTCCACAGGTATGTTATCTTAGATACAAAAAGACAATTGGCTCACTCAAGATCAAAGTTGATATTTTTCAGGGAAGACATTGGCCTAGGACATTACTACCCACTATAACTGCTTTTTAATTTAAAGGTTTTAATTTCAGACCTTCCTTTGTGGTTACTTGGGTACCTGAGTTTGCAAGGCTGCCACTCAGGCCTTTCCTGAGCTAGTCAGGTGAGTATGTGACCCCTTTTTGCCCACATTGCTGTGTTCCTTTTTCTATTTTCTCCTCTCCTCCCTCTATCCCCTGTCAGCCACATTCAGAGAAGGGAGGTGAAAATAAATCCTTTTCTTAAAGTAAAAACTCCCAGAAGAGTCAGCACCTCCCACCACCAAATGAAACCCACATGTGGACGTTTGCCAGGCTTTGGGGCAACTGTAGTAAACCTTACTGTCTGTTCTGAGCCATTGAGGGATTTCCTGACTTAGGGAGGAAGCACACATTTTGGCCTTGGCATGGAGAGCCCAACTCATCCATTATCTCCCACTTGACTCAAAAAGCCACTGGAAATGAGCTGTGGCTCCAGCCCGTGGAGTCTGAGGAGAATGAGCTTGCCCACACCCACAGCTGCCACATTCTCCCAACTAAGCAGGCTCTTCTCCACCTGCACTCACCTCAGCCCTTTGGATGAGAAGGAAAGGCCTTGGTGTCTGTTTGTTTGTTTGCTTATGACACGGCATCCAATTGATTGCATCCTAATGTCCACATCCAATGAAAAGTCTTCCCTGTCCCTGGAGTGTGAGTTACCCTCTAGGCCCCACCTTAGACTCTCAGGTGCATCCCTACCCATTTCTCACCAGACCTGACAGCACTGTCGTGTGGGGGCCCCCAGCTGAGCTGCCTCGGTTTCCTCAGTGAGGCCACACACAGGAGGTATGTGGAAGCAGAGGTGGTTTCCTTCCTGAGGCCCATGTTCTGCTTCAGGTGAGAGTTGCTGCAGCCCTGGAAGAGCAGTCACCTGGCAGGGGACATGCTCACTACTGAGAATCATGCTGCCACTCCAGTCACCAAGTGTGACTGAGGCTCTTCCCTGGCCTGGTACCATCTATCCTTGGCCCTTTTCTCTCTTGTTTCTTCTCTTCTAACTAATCCCAACATGCTCTAATGGGGAAAAGATGTACTTATATCCAAGAAAACAGATAACACAGAGAAAAAACAAAAAAAAGCAACACCTGATCCAGTGAGGTTGCCTTTTAGAAACAAACTGACCTCACCCAATTGGAGCAAAACCTATGCCTAAATTCTTAGCAGTACATAAAAGCCACTCCACTTCACATAAGAGGAAACTGGGGCTCTAGACAGTGCCGTGTCCAGCCCTAGGCCACACAGCAGCTGATAGGCAGAGAGTTGGGTTTTGGGAAGGTCAGCTCCTTTCTCCTTAGCCTTCTCTCAGCCAGCTCCATACCAGCTACAGCACAGGTAACGTTATCATAAAAGACATGTGTGCAAATGAATCTCGAAATTAAACTTTGACTTAGGGGAGGGGTGCTACAGGATAACAATTTTCTTTCCAAATTAGTCTGGGGGGGGGGGAGAGGAGGGGGATTTGAGCAGGTGTGTGTGTTTTTTTTAATAAATTTGAAGGGGGTGGCATCATGTTATAAGGACGACTTAGTACATGATGCCGAAATCTATGGACACCTACTATATGTTAGTTACTGGAACATGTGTTCTCTTACTTACAATATCTTAGTAATCTCAAGAGCAGAATGAGTATATACATTTATTATATGGAAAACTGAGGTCTGAGCATTTAATGAACTGTCCCAAGGTCCAATCATGCAGACCAATGTCCGGCCACAGCATAGCCACACTCGGTCCACAATAGCACCAGGGCACAAAGCAGCCACTGTGTGAGGGCTGTCCCACAGCTGCAGGTGGAACTAGGCTTCCCTGCAGAGTCCCAGTGTGAACCAATCCTGGCCGATTCCCTCACTCACCTCCTCAGCCTGAATGAGCAGTTCCTGCCTCGTACTCCTGTACTATCAGTCCTTCTCCATGCTCACCAAATCCAGAACCTCTTCTACGGGACTGGGAGCCCAGGAGATAGTTACCAATGTGGCCACAGCTAGCCAAGGACTGCCCATGGGAGGAGCTCAGTGTGCATTGGATGATGGAAGGAAGATCAGTGTGGGCAGAACCCCACTCAGCCCCTCAATCTAGATTTTGAGATATTAGATTTCCTAGAAAGGGTAGACCATTTCACCAAATTTTAGTTCCGTAACTTCTCCCTTGTAATGTATGAGGAAAGCCACCTAGGAACCTGGTTTTTAAAGCATTATTTCCCATCAAAAGTGAGTTCAAAGGAACTTCTTACCCAGGAATTGTGGAAGGTTGAGCTGTCAGCAAACTTGGGAAAAGTCATGGCCAACTGATGAGGGGTCAAACTAGATGGTTGTTAATGGGATCCAAAGAGTGTCAGGTTGGTGACCCAGTTCTTCCAACAGTGTGTTGTGTGATCTTGATCAAGACACCTATATTGGGGGATTAAAAATGGCGGCAGTTTAGGCAGACGTATACAGTGCTTTGTCCCAGAGCAGATAGGGAAAGCAGCTGAAATGAGTGGCTTCCAGCCCGAATTGGCAGTGGAGATCGAGCTGGGAGACAGCCTGCAGCTAGATAAGACAGAAGACTCCTGAGAGAGGAGAGAAAAAACTATATAACCAGATACCCAGAGAAGATAGATCATGGGGAGACAAAGAAACAGCCCGCATATGAAAGAAAAACAGGCATCACCAGAAAGGGAAGTAAATGAAATGGAAGCAAGCAACTTGTC